>OZ004710.1:31465164-31757664 GCA_963924515.1 Vespertilio murinus
TGTCCTGAAGGATGTCCGGGAAGGTCTCCCAGTCTAATTAGCTTATTACCCTTTTATTAGTATAGTTAGAGGCCAAGTACACAGGTGGGGGGCTGGCTGGTGTGCACTGAAGGAGATTCCAGATAAGGGTAAGGGGTCCACTTAGGGGATGTGGTGGACCTGGGTGATGGGACTGAGGCTGTTAGCAGGTCTTCAAGCCCCCATTGGGATGGGGGATTCCACTGAGGGTGGTGCCAGCCTGAGCAGGGGTTGGGGTAGTTTGCAGGCTGGCCAGGCACCCATGGGGTGGGGGTCCCCGCTGGGGAGCATTACTAGCCTGGGCAAGGGGCTGATGAGGGACATTTTCAGGCTGGCAACACACATTTTGGGGTGGGGGGGACCTGGGGGATGTGGCTGGCCTGGGTGAGAGGTTGAGGACAGTTTTCAGCCTGGCCACACCCCCTTCACGGTTAGGGGTCCCCACTGGGGACGCTGATGGCCCTTTGCAGGCTGGCCACGCTCCTATCAGGGTGAGGGCTCCTGCTGGGGGCAGGGTGGGCCTGGGCCAGGGGCTGAGGGGCATTTGGGGGTGATTTTCAGGCTGGCCTACACACCATATACTTGACCCTTTTCATTCCCTTCCTCCCTTTCTCTCTGGTAACCACCCTTCTTTAGTCTGTGTTTCCACCACGAGGATTTCAGGAACTATCCACAGGATAAGCTGAGGCCTTGGGGACTGTGGAGAGGCCCAGCTCCTCACAGCCAGAGACAAAAGGCCACACTTCCCATCAGCCAGGGCGGCGGCCTCCCGGAAGGGCCCGGCTGGAAAGGCGGGAACTTCCTGCTGCTCTTGCTGTGGCTTCCGGTGTGGGGGTTGGGGGGGTGGGAGGGGGGGGCTGGCCTTGAGGAGGAGGCCTCTCGGAGTCTGAGTTGCAAACCCAAACCCGGCACCCCCTCCCCCAGCTCCCTGCCGCCGCACTGTCCGCGGGCTGGGCTCCGGCTCCCGGCCCAAAGCTCCCCCTTTCCACTGTCTCCTGAGGCGGCCGCCGGCCCGCGGACTGGCTGGGCCGCAGGGACAGGCCTCCCGGAAGCTGCTCCCGGCTCGGAGAACTTTTGGCCGCTAGATGGCAGCAAGACTCCGTCCATGCCCGACTGCCCTCTCTCCCCCGCCCTCCGCGTTCAGAAAAAAAGCGGCCCTCAGAGTCAAAACGCAATTACTGGTATCAGCCTGCTGAAGCAAGTCAGTTAGGAGTCAGCATAGCTCCCATTTATAAGAACTTTCTTGTGTTTTTCATCACAGGAAAGTCAAGATGCCTAGTGTGTAAGTGTTGAGAACTCAGAAAACATAGGTAAGAAGTTAAATATCACCCCCACTTCACTACCCAGACAGAAATAACCCTAAATATATTTATGTATGGCCTTGTATAACTGGTATTTTTATGTAGTATTTTCACAAGCAACATTTGAAAGTTTCATGTTGCCTGGCCATCTTGGGTCAGTGGTTGAGCATGGCCTTATGAAGCCGGAAGTCAGGGTTCCATTGCCAGTAAGGGCACAACCAAGGGTTTCATGCTCAATCCCCAGTGGGAGGCCTGCAGGAGACATTCTATCAGTGATTCTCTCCCATCACTCTCTCTCTCCCTTCCTGCCTGAAATCAAATTTATATATATTTTGAAAAGAGTTTCATCTTATCCTGCATTATTGAGATCATCCTGTACAGACTACGTGCATGAAAGCAAGGGTTCTGTGCAGTTACCTCACTTTAATCTGATCTAAATTCCTAACGGGGTAGGTCATGGTGGGTAGTCACTCCCCTGGCATATAACTTTTATGGAATGCAAGGTTTATTTTTTCCTGATGCAAGCCCTGTGCATTTTTTCTGTGCCTCTCTAGGTTAACACACCTTGGAAATTAGCCACGACCACCACCATCAAGAGAATATGTCATTTTGTTAATTACCTTATCATGCAATCCCCACCTTGCTTTCTTTCAAATCCATGTAATTTTCTGTAAGTTCCCTCCTTAATCTCAAATGCATCATAAAAGAAGCTGCAAAACTTATATTTAAGTCTTTTATCCATTTTGAGTTTATTCTTGTGTATAGTCTTAAGTTGATGGTGAATTTTAATTTATCAGACCAATTAACACCGTTTATTGAACAGATTGTCTTGACTCCATTGAATGCTCTTGCTTCCTTTTTCAAATATTAATTGAGCATAATAGATTGAGTCAATTTCTGGGGTCTTTGTTCTGTTCCATTGATCTGTATGTCTGTTCATGTGCCTGGACCAGAATATTTTTATTATGGTGTCTGCGTAATATAAACTTGATATCTGTTATTGTGCTTCCTCCAAATTGCTCTTCTTTCTCAAGAATGCTGCAGCTATTTAGAGTAGGTTTTTTTTCCTATGTACATTTTTGTAGTATTTTTTCTAGATTTGTGAAATATGCTGTTGGTTTTTTTTAATAGGGATTGCATTGAACCTATAAATTGCCTTGGATAGTATGGACATTATAATGATGTTGCTTATATGAATTCATGAACACTGTATGTTCTTGCATTTGTTTAAATTTTCTTCTGTCTCTTTTTCAATCTCCTCTGGTTTTCTTGTGTAAAAGTCTTTTACCTCCTTGGTTAAGTTTATTCCTAAGTATCTTAATTTTTTTTTGTTGTTGTAATGATAAATGGGATTGCTTCTTTAGTTTTTCTGAGAACTTATTATTGGTGTATAAAAAAGTCATGGAGCCTCAGTTTTTTGGTCTCAGTGGATAGAGCTTTGGCCTGAGGGCTAAAGGGTCCTGGGTTCCATTCTGCCAAGAGCACATGCCTGGGTTGTGGGCTCAATCACCTGCAGGAGGGGGTGTGCAGGAGGCAGATGATTAATGATCTCATCATTGATGTTTCTATCACTCTTCCTTTCTGAAATCAATGAAAATATATAATTTTTTAAAAGCTATCGATTTTGGGGTGCTAATTTTGTATTCTGTTACATTGCCAAATTCACTTATTAAATCTAGTAGTTTCTTGATGGAGTCTTTAGGGTTTTCTATCTATAAAATGCTATCTGTGAATAATGAGAGTTTTACTTCCTTATTTCAAATTTGGATGCCTTTTATTTCTTCTTCTTGTCTGATTGGTGTTACTCGGACTTCCAGTACTATCCTATATAACAGCTGTGGGCAAACTACGGCCCTCGGGCCGGATCCAGCCCGTTCAGCTGTTCTATCCGGCCCACGGAGCCGAAAGAGCGGAGGGTTCTCTTGCTCTCCCCTCCGCTCCTTCACCAGCAGCCCAAGATGAGAGTGCCAGCATGGTCAGATTGCTTTTGTTCCGGCCCTCCGATCCAGTTTAAGAACCCATTGTGGCCCTCAAGTCAAAAAGTTTGCCCAACCCTGCTATATAATAAAGAGATAATATGCAAATTGACCCTCACACACTCACACAAGATGGTCACCCTCATGTGGTCAAAGATGGCCACCACAAGATAACTGGCAGGGGAGGGTAGTTGTGGGTGATCAGGCCAGTAGGGATGGGCAGTTAGGGGTGACCAGGCCAGCAGGGGAGGAAGGGAAGATGGGGGCAATCAGGATGGCGGGGGAGGGCAGTTGGGGGCAATTGGGCTGGCAGGCAGAAGTAGTTAGTGACAATCAGGCAGGCAGGCAGGCGAACAGTTACAAGCCCATGGGATCGGATTGTGAGAGGGATGTGGGATTAGGCCTAAACCAACAGTTGGATATCATCCTAGGGGTCCCAGATTGGAGAGGGTGAAGGCTGGGCTGAGGGACACCCTTTCCCCAGTGCACAAATTTTGTGCACTGGGCCTCTAGTGTTGAATAAGAGTGTCGAAAGTGAACATCCTTGTCTGGTTCCTGTTCTTGCAGGAAATGATTTTATTTTTTAGCCACTGAGTATGATGTTTGCTGTAGGTTTGTCATATGTGGCCTTTATCATGTTGAAATATGCTCCCTCTATTCCCACTTTGTTGATAATTTTTATAAAAAATGGGTGTTGCATTTTGTTGAATGCTCTTTCTGCATCTATTGATATGATCATGTGATTTTTTGACTTTCACTCTGTTTATGTGATTTGTGAATATTGTACCAGCTTTGCATCCTTGGAATAAAATCCACTGGCCATGGTGTATGATCTTTTTAATATATTGCTGGATCTGATTTGGTAATATTTTTTTGAGGATTTTAGCATGTATGTTCATCAGGAATATTGGCCTATACTTCTCTTTCTTCGTAATGTCATTATCTGGTTTTGGTATTAAGGTAATGCTAGCCTCATAGAATGTGTGGAAGTGTTCCTTCCTCTTGAATTTTTGGGAATAGTTTTAGGAGGATAGATATTAATTCTTTTTCAAATATTTGATAAAAGTCCCCTGTTAATCCATTCGGACAAGGGCCTTTGTTTGATTATTTATAATTAGTATTTCAATTTCATCAGTAGTTATCAGCCAATTCAAGGTTTCTAATTCTGTCTGATTGAGTTTTGGAAAATTGTATTTTTCAGGGGTTTGTCCATTTCATCTAGCTTGTCCTGTTTGTTGGAATAATGTCCTTCATAGTTTTTTTTTTAATGACTATTTCTGTGGGGTCAGTTACTTTTCTTTCATTTCTGAATTTGTTTATTTGGTTTCTCCCTTTTTATTTCTTGGTAAGTCTGGCTAGAGGTTCATCAGTCTTATTGATCCTTTAAAAAAGCAGGGTCTTGGTTTTATTGATCTTTTGCATTTTTTCCATCTCTATGGCATTTATCTCCACTTTGATCTTTATTATTTCCTTCCTTCTATTCACCCTGGAATTTACTTGTTGCTCTCTTTCCAATTCTTTCAATTGTAGGGTTAGATAATTTATTACAAGTTTTTTGTTGTTGTTTGTTTTTTAAGGTAGACCTGTATTGATAAGAAATTCGCTCTGAGATTTCTTTCACTGTGTCCCATAGATTTTTTATTGTGTATTCATTTTCATTTGTTTTCAGGATGGTTTTTATTTTTTCTTTGATCTTTTTGGTAAGGCCTTCATTGTTTAATAGCATGCTATTTAGCCTCTATGTGTTTGATTGTTTTTCAGTGTTTTTTTTTTTTTTATTGTAGCTGATTTATAATTTCCTGCCCTTGTGGTCTGAGAAGATGACTGATATGATTTCAATCTTTGTAAATTTGTAGAGGCTTAGCTTGAGATCTATTTTTGATAATATCCCATGTGCACTTGAGAAGAATGTATATTCCGTAGCTTTGAGGTGAAATGTTCCGAAGATGCCAATAAATTCCATCTGTTCAAGGGTGTTATTTAAGATTGCTGTTTTCTTGTTGCTTTTTTTTTACAACTTTATTATTGAAAATATTACATTTTATGTCCCCTTTTTTCACACCATTGACCGTCTGCAGCCTACTCCTGCTCCCTGCCACAGGCCCTCACGTCCACACCATCTGTATTTATGAGTTATTCATATATGCATATAAGGTTGTTGCTTAATTATATCCAACCCACCTACCCTCCCCTATTCCCTCCCATATTCTGCACTCTGTTCCATGCTTTCATGTCTCTGCCTCTACTTCATTCATCAGTTTATTTTGTTAATCAGATTCCACATATGAGTGAGGTCATGTGATACTTGTCTTTCTCTGACTGATTTATTTCACTCAGCATTATGCTCTCCAGGTCACTCCATGCTGTCTCAAAGTGTGAGGGATTCTTGGTTTTTACTGCTGCACAGTATTCCATGGTATAATATACCATAGTTTTGTAAAAAAAAATTGACTTAAATTTATTTATTTTGTTTTATCAATTTTTAAAGAACTATTGTTAAAAGTATTACACCTTCCTCCCGCATCAGATTTCTCCAACCCACTCCCACCCCCTGTTCTGTAAGTGTCAATTAAACTTATCTGATCCAGTGTATCTTTTAGAGTCACTGTTTCCTTGTTTTGTTTTGGTGTGTGTGTGTGTGTGTGTGTGTGTGTGTGTGTGTGTGTGTGTGTTTGGTCTGAAAGATCTCTCCAGTGAAGTCAGTGGGGTGTTAAATTCCCCTACTATTACTACATTGTTGTCAATCTCTCCCTTAAATTCCTCTAGAGAATTTTAAAACATATTTACATTTACCCAATAGAGGGTGCATATGTGCTTATCAGGTTATATCTCTTGTTGGATTGACTCCTCAGTCTTATGTAGTGACCTTTGTTTTCTCTTATGTCGGCCTTAATTTTGAAGTCTATTTTGTCAGATATGGGTATTGCTACCCTAATGTTTTTGTATTTTTTCTTTTATTTATTTTTCTAATTTATTAAGGTATTATATGTGTATATAGCTTACCATGCCCCCCCACTTCCCATACATGCCCTCCCTCCCCAGAGTTTTGTGTCCATTGGTTGTACTTATATGTATGCATACCAGACCTTCCGTTGATCTCTTATCTTCCCCAGATCTCCCCCCCCCCCAGCTGTCATTTTGACAGTCTGCTTGTTGTTTTACGGTCACTATATCTATCTTTCTGTTCATTAGTTTACAATGTTCTTTATTATCCATATATGAGTGAGGTCATGTGGTGTTTCTCTTTCATTGACTGGCTTATTTCACTCAGCATGATTTGTTTATTTTCTCTTTAGCTTCCATTGCCCTAGGATTAGTATCAGTGAAGAAGTTCTTTAAGCATATGTCTGAGATTTTGCTGCCTGTGGATGTCTCTAGTATTTTTATGGTTTCCTGTATCCATTTTAAATTTATTTTTTGTGTATGATGTAAGTTGGTGATCTAGTTTCATTCTTTTGCATGTATCTGTCCAATTTTCCCAACACCATTTATTGAAGAGACTGTCTTGTCTCCATTGTATGCTCATACCTCCTTTGTCAAATATTAATTGAGCATAGTGATTTGGGTTGATATCTGGATTCTCTATTCTATTCCATTCCATTGATCTATACGTCTGTTCTTGTGCCAGTACCAGGCTGTTTTGAGAACAGTTGCTTTGTAATATAGCTTGAAATCTGGTATTGAGATCCCTCCTACTTTACTCTTCTTTCTCAAGATTGCTGAGGCTATCCGGGGTCTTTTATTTTTCCAAATGAATTTTTGGAGAGTTCTTTCTAGGTCTGTGAAGTATGCCATTGGTATTTTACTGGGGAGTGCATTGAACTTATAAATTGCTTTTGGGAAGTATGGACATTTTGATGATGTTGACTCTACCAATCCATGAACATGGTATGTTCTTCCATCTGTTTACATCTTCCTCTATTTCTTTTTTTCAATGTCGTATAGTTTTCTGCATATAGGTCTTTTACCTCCTTAGTTAAGTTTATTCCTAGGTATCTTAATTTTTTGGTGCGATGGTAAATGGGATTGCTTTTTAGCCTTTATTTCTGTAAGTTCACTATTGGTGTATAGAAATGCCATAGATTACTTGACATTGATTTTGTATTCTGCTACATTGCCAAATTCATTCATTAAGTCTATTAGGATTTTGATGGAGTCTTTTGGGTTTTTTATGTACAGTATCATGTCATTTGCAAATAGGGACAACTTTACTTCTTCTTTTCCAATTTTGATGCCTTTTATCTCCTCTTCTTGTCTAATTGCAATGGCTAGTACTTCCAGTACTATGTCAAACAGGAGTGGTGAGAGTGGGCATGCCTGTCTTGTTCCTGTTCTTAGAGGAAATGGTTTTAGTTTTTGCCCATTGAGTATGATGTTTGCTGTGGGTTTATTGTATATAGCTTTTATTATGTTGAGGTATGATCCTTGTACTTCCACCTTGTTGGGAGTTTTTATCAGGAAAGGGTGTTGGATTTTATCAAATGCTTTTTCTGCATCAATTGATATGACCATGTGATTTTTAACTTTCAGTTTGTTTATGTGATGTATCACATTTATTGATTTGCGGATATTGTACCATCCTTGCATTCCCTGAATAAATCCTACTTAGTCATGGTGTATTATCTTTCTGATGTTCTGCTGGAGCCTATTTGCTAGAATTTTGTTGAGGATTTTGGCATCTATGTTCATGAGGGATATTGGCCTGTAATTCTCTTTCATTGAGTTGTCTTTATCTGGTTTTGGTATTAGGGTGATGCTGGCTTCATAGAAGGAGTTTGAAAGTGTTCCTTCCTCTTGAATTTTTTGGAAAAGTCTGAGGAGGATAGGTTTTAGTTCTTCCTTGAATGTTTGGTAAAACTCTCCTGTGAAGCCATCTGGCCCTGGGTTTTTGTTTGCTGGAAGATTTTTTGATGACTCTTTCAATTTCTTCCAAAGTCACTGGTCTATTCAGATTTTTAGATTCTTCCTGATTAAGTTTTGGAAGGTTATATTTTTCTAGGAATATGTCCATTTCCTCCTGGTTGTCCAATTTGTTGGAATAGAGTTGTTGGTAGTATTTTGTAACAATCCTTTGTATTTCGGTTGGGTCTGTTTCTTGAAATACATTTTCCATGTCTTCTTCAGTTTCCTTTCCTTCTGGAACCCCTATTATTCTAATATTGTTTTGTTTTGTATTGTCCCAATGCTCCCGTAGGGTCTCCTCCTGCTTTTTAATTTTTCTTTCTAGAAGCTGATCTAATTGGGTATTTTTTCCCATCTTATCTTCTAGCTTACTGATGCGGTCCTTTGCTTCCTCTAGTCTACTCTTGATGCTTTCTATTGAGTTCTTCATAGTAGCGATGTCATTTTTCATTTCTTTGTTCTTCTTGATTTCCTCTTGGTTCTTACTCATATTGTCAAATTTGTGTTCCATTCTTTTTAGCCATCTTATGATCATTACTCTGAATTCTTTCTCTGGTAGGTTGCTTGCCTCTAACTCGTTTCCTTCCTTTTCTGGTGATGCCTGCTTTTCTTTCATGTGCGGGCTATTTCTTTGTCTCCCCATGTTCTCTCTTTTCAGGATGTCTGGTTATGTAGTTCTCTTTCTCCTTCGTTGATTTAAAGGCACAAAATACAACACCGCCAGGTATAACACATATGGCACTGAACAGGAATATATTTGCGATATTAATAACCTCTAATAAAAGTGACCACTAGAGAAAGGAAAATTAGGGAAGAGGAAAGTGAAAAGGTAAAAAAAAATGAGGGAGGGAGGGAAGGAGGGAGGGAGGGAGGGAGGGAGAGAGAGAGAGAGAGAGAGAGAGAGAGAGAGAGAGAATAATAAAGAGGGATAAATAAAGAGAAGAAAGAAAAAAAGGGAAAAAAGGTAGTGTCAAACTGAAATTGGGTAACAGGAAAGAAAAAGGAAAAAAAAGAGTGAGAGTGAGAAAGAGAGAGAGAGAGACAAGAAGCAAACTAAAAGAGAAAAGGGGAACAAACAATATATATGTGGAAAAAATTCCAATAGGACAACCACTAATCCCAGCAAATGCGAACAACAATACAATACCTACTATTATCAAGCAAGTCTAGGATAAACAGAAATAAAAAAACATACAAAAACAAAGCAATTACAAAATACTACACAACATTAACAACAAAAGAATAAACATCATTCTCATTAAAAAGCATAAAAATTCAATATAATCAACATTCACGCAAACAACAACAAAAGTACAGAGAGAAAAACAGGTTTGTTTTTTTGTTTTTGTTTTTTACTCATTAATATAGTGAAGAGAGTGGTATTTATGCACTTGGAACAGGGAGTTGGAAATTAGGTATATAAGTAGGGTGAGAAAGAAAAGGGAAAAACTAAAGCAGGAAAGGGTTAAGATAAACAGAGGTTGAAAAAGATAGGTTAGTAATAGAGTGATGAAGTAAAGGTTGAGTTGAGATAAGGTTGAATGATACTACAGTCGGGATGAAACTAGAATGAAGACTAATCTCAGTAAAATAAAGAGAAAATAAAATGGTACTTAAAAAAAAAAAAACAGAAAAAGGAAACCAAAAGTACAAAATAGCAGTAGTAATATTGATGATTGAGACGAAAAAATGTAATTATTGAAGAGGTAACATCAAATGAGCAAAAAAGAAAAAAAATGTTTCTTAAGTAAAGGATGTAAGAAAATGAAAATAAAATAAAAGATGTAAAAAATGAAAATAAAAGAAAATATAGAAAATTAGCATAAAAATGTGCAGTACTGGTCATTCACTTTTGATTAATTAAAAGTAGTAAAAAAAAGTCAGTTTGTATATAAGCCCCTAGGTGGCAGTATTTCTGGATTGACTTCCCAGTCTTTTGGCTCCTCTAGCCTTCTTTCGTTTTCTATGGCTCTCCTATGGTGGCTCCTGCTCAGATCCCTGTTTCCAGGAAGGCAATTTCCCCCTGCAGCCTCCCAGGATATGCTAAAATGGGCAGTCCTTCCCTAGTGCTCAAAAGCCAGGGGACAAAGGGGATCAGGCACAGGATGGGTCTACGCCAAGGTGTCCAGATGTTCCGCTTACAACGATAGACATGATTCTTAAGTATTTGTCCCGCGCCCCTTGGTGTTTTTTAAAAAAGTCCCGATTTTTTGGAAGATCACACCAAACTCGGCACTGGGTCTTGAAGCGTATGATTCTCTCTGGGGTTGCTACCTCTTTCGGAGCCCGCTCTGGCCTTGCAGCCACTGCAGCCGCTCTGTAGCCCACTCTGACCAAGTAGCCACTGCAGCTGCTCTGTCTGTGCAGATGCTACAGGCGCCACTGCCGAAGCAGGAACCCAGAACTCCCACATTCTCCCCAGCAAACTCTGACCTTTTCATGGGTCATTGAAGAACTTCCTTGAATCCACGCATCTGCGCTGATTTGGGAGTCACAACTGCTTGGTGGACTCCACTGTTGTAGGCTTTTCAGGCCTAAGGTAAGATCCTCTTTTGTTTGTAAGATGGCGAAGTTTTCCCTCTGAGCCCTTAGATCCAGGAGAAGTTCCAGTTGCAGAGCCAGGCTGTCTGGTCAGGGAATCCTCTCCAGCAGACCTCCCCACCCCCTATCTTCTCCTAGAGCTCTGCCACCCCTCAGTTTGCAAACTACCACTCCCTGAGCGATTCTCAGGCATTCCTTCTATCTGCTCTGGGACTAGGTTCAGAACAAGTCCATCTGATCCGCCACCATTTTGTCTCCCGAAAAGCTGTATTTTTTCTTGCAAGGAATTTTTTCCATCCCTTCACTCTTATCCTGTCTCTTTTCTTCTGAGGTGGGTCTCTTATAGACAGACTATAGTTGGGTCATGTTTTGCATCCATTCAGCTACACTATGTGTTTTGATTAGAGCATTTAATCCATTTATATTGAAGTTTATTATTGACTAAAGGCCCTGTGCACGAAATTCATGCACGGGTGGTGGTAGTGTGTGTCCCTCAGCCTGGCCTACATCCTCTACAATCTGCGACCTCTTGAGGGATGTTTGATGCACATTTAGGCCTGATCCCGGTGGCCAGTCGGACATCCCTTTCACAATCCAGGACTACTGGCTACCAACCGCTTGCCTCCCTGCCTGCCTGATTTCCCCTAAATGTTTCTGCCTGCCAGCTTGATCACCCCCTAACTACTCCCCTGCCAGGCTGATCAATGCCTAACTGTTCCCCTGCTGGCCCGATTGCCCCTAACTTCCCTCCCCTCCAGTCTTGGTTCTCCCCCCCCCACGCCCAACTGCTCTCCCCTGCAGGTCTATTTCTCCCCCTCCCCCCCAAAAAAACATAAACAAAACTGCACTCTGCTGCAGGCCTTGTCACTCCCAACTGTCTTCCCCTGCAGACCCGGTTACACCTAACTGCCCTCCCCTGCTGGCCCAGTCGCCTCCAACTGCCCTCCCCTACAGGCCTGGTTCCCCCAAACTGTCCTTCCTTGCAGGCCTTGTCCCCCCCAGCTGGCCTCCTCTGCCGGCCATCTTGTGGTGGCCATCTTGTGTCCACATGGGGGCAGCCATCTTTGACTACATGGAAGCGACCATCTTGTGTGTTGGAGTGATGGTCAATTTACATATTACCACTTTATTACATAGGAAAAGGACTTATTTATTGACATTTTTATTCTATATGCTTAGGTTTCTCTCTCTATTTCTTTTTCTCATTTCAGCAGCGCCTTTAGCATTTCTTGTAATGTTGACTTGGTTGTCATGTATTCCTTTAGTCTTTTATTGTTGGAAAGCTCTTTATTTCACAGTATATTTGAATGATAACCTTGCTGGATACAGTAATCTTGGTTTTAGATCCTTACTTTCCATTACCTTGAGTACTTCATGTCATTCCCTTCTGGCCTGTAGTTTCTGATGAGAAATCAGATGCCAGACTTTTGGGAGTTCCTGTATTGGTAACAGTTTTCTTTTCTCTTGCAGCCTTTATGATTTTCACTTTGTCTTTAAGTTTTGGCATTTTAATTATGATGTTTGGGCATGGGCCTGTTTGGGTTCTTGGTTGGGACTTTCTGTGCCTCCTGAACATGTGTGACTTTTTCCTTTAGCAAGTTAGGAAAATTTTTTCCCATTATTTCTTCAAACACGTTATTTACACATTTCTTCCTTTCGGCCTCTTCTGACACAACTATTTTTTGAATATTGTTACATTTCATGTTATCCCATAGCTTCCTTAATATAACCTCCTTATTTTTGTTATTTTATTTTTGGTTCTCTCATTGAGTGATTTTTTTTCAACCCTATCTTGTAATTCACTTATCAGATCCTCAGCTTCCCCTAATCTGCTGTGTATTCATTCTAATGTGTTTTTTATTTGTGTTATGTCACACTTTATTTCTGTTTTCATGGTTATTATATTCTTTCTCAAGTTGTTGAGCATCTTTAACATCATTATGCTGAACTCTATATCAGATAAATTTTTTAAAATATATTTTATTGATATTTTACAGAGAGGAAGGGAGAGAGATAGAGAGCTAGAAACGTTGGTGAGAGAGAAATATCGACCAGCTGCCTCTTGCACACCCCCTACCGGGGATGTGGCCGCAACCAATGTACATGCCCTGGACCGGAATTGAACATGGGACCTTTCAGGTTGCAGACCGATGCTCTACCACTGAGCCAAACCGGTTTTGGCATATCAGATAAATTTTTATCTCCATTTCATTTTTCTTTTCTTCTGGAGAATTCTTTTGTTCTTTCATTTGGGGGTTGTTTCTTTGTCTTCTAATTTTGGCTCCCAGATTGGGTTTGTGACTATGTATTAGATCTACCTAATATACATGCTCTTGATGGGAAACATACCTGGGACCTTTCAGTCCACAGGCCGATGCTCTATCCACTGAGCCAAACCAGTTTCAGCTTGTTTATCTTTTGAAAACACCAACTCTTGATTTCATTTATCTATTTTTGTTTTTAATCCTCACCCGAGGATATTTTTTCTATTGACTTTTAGAGAGAGTAGGAGGGAGGGAAGAATGGGATAGAGAAAGAGACTGAGAAAGACAGAAACATGGATGAGAGAGAAACCCTTCGACTGGTTGTCTCCCACACACACCATGACTGGGACCAGTGAACAATCTTGAAACCTAGGTACATGCTCTTTACTGGGAATTGAACCTGTTTTTTATTTTTTTCTTTTCTTCATTTTTGGGTGTTGGGAGAGTCTAACCTGTGACTTCAGGTCTATGCTCTCACCACTGAGCACTGTCCAAGGCTCAATTAAATTTTTAATTTTTTTAAGTCTCTGTGTCATTTATTTCCTATATATTTCTTATTATTTCTTTCCTTCTACTTATTCTTGGCTTTTCTTGTTGTTCTCTTTTTAGTTCTTTCAGTTGTCAGGTTACATAATTTATTTGAAATTTATCTTGCTTCTTGAAGTAGGCCTGTAATGATTTGAACTTCCCTCTCGGGATTGTTTTCTCAGTGTTTCATAAATTTAGGGTTATTGTGTGTTCATTTTTATTTGTTTCCAGGAAGAGTTTTATTTGTTCCTTGATCTAATTGGTAATCCATTAATTGTTAATGATACACTATTTAGCCTCCATGTGTTTGAATGTTTTTGAGGTTTTTTTAAATTGTAATTCATTTCTAGTTTAATGCTATTGTAATCTGATAAGAAGCTTCATATAATTTCAATTTAAAAAATTGTTAAAACTTATTTTGTATCTAAGATGTGGTCTATCTTTGAAATGTTCACTGCTGCATGGCCTGTGTAGCTCAGTTGTTGAGCATCAACCAATGAACCAGGTAGTTGCAGTTTGATTCCTGTGTTGAGCAAATGCCTGGTTGTGGGCTTGATCCAAGGTAGGGAGTGTGTAAGAGGTAGCTGATCTATGTTTTTCTCTCATCATTGATATTTACATGTCTTTCTCCCTTTCCTCTCTGAAATCAATAAAACATATTTGAAAAATAATAATCCATGTACACTTGAGAAGAATGTATGTTCTGTAGCTTTGGAATGGAATGTTTATAAACATCAATTAAATATATGTGATCTAGTGTGTCTTTTAGGGTTACTGTTTCTTTGTTACTTTTTTTGTCCTTGGGGAATGCAGTGATGTTAGTGGGATATTAAAGTACCCTATTACGACTTTTTTGCTATCGATTTCTCTTTTAAAATCCTCAAGAGATTATCTTATATATATTTAGGTGTTTACTATTATTCAAAATCTTCTTTTGCTTTTCTTTTGAAGTCTGTTTTGGTGGATATAAATATTGCTTTTTTCCATTTCCATTTTCATTTTATTTTTTTCCATCTTTTCACTTTTAGCAAGTGTGAATCTTTTATTCTAAGATGGGTTTCTTGTAGACACTATATATATCAGTCATATTTTCTTATTTATTCAGTTAACCTATATTTATTTCTTTAAAGTATTCCATATATTAATACATATATCTCTTTTTCTCCCCATTAACCTTCCCCCAGACTCCCCTATCCTCTATCACATGACCTCATCCCACCACCCTAGTGTCTTGTGTCCATTGGTGTGCTTATACCCATGCATACAAGTCCTTAGGTTGATCTATTTCCCTCCTTCCCCAACACTCCCCAGCTTTCCATCTGTAATTTGGCAGTCTGTTCAATGCTTTACTGCCTCTGTATCTATTTTTCTATTCATCAGGTTATAATGGTCTTTATTTTCCATAAAAGAGTGAGATCATGTGGTATTTTTCTTTCATTGCCTGGCTTATTTCACTTAACATAATGATCTCCAGGTCCATCCATGTTGCTGCAAATAGTAATAATTCCTTCTTTTTGATAGCAGTGTAGTATTCCATTGTGTAGGTGTACCATAATTTTCTAATCCACTAATCTGCTGATGGCCATTTAGGCTGTTTCCAAATCTTAGCTATGAATTGTGCTGCTATGAACATAGGGATGCATGTATCCTTTCTGATTGGTATTTCTAGGCACATATTCAGAAAAGTGGGATTACTGGGTCAAATGGGAGATCCATTTTTAGTTTTTTGAGGAAACTCCATACTCTTCTCCATAGTGGCTGCACCAGTCTGCATTCCCACCAGCAGTGCAATAGGCTTCCTTTTGTTCCGCATCCTGGTCTGCATTTGTTCTTTGTTGATTATTGATGATAGCCATTTTGACAGGTGTGAGATGGTATTGCATTGTCGTTTTGATTTGAATCTCTTGGATAACTAGTGACGTTCAGCATGTTTTCATGTCTCTTGGTCTTTCTTTTGTCTTCTTTCGAAAAGATTATATTTAGGTCCATTGCCCTTTTTTATTGGATCATTTATATTCCTTTTATTAAGTTGTATAAGTTCCCTGTAGATATTGGAGATTAAACCTTTATCAGTGATAACATTTGCAAATATGTTCTTCTATATAGTGGGCTTTCTTGTTGTTTTATTGGTGGTTTCTTTTACTGTGCAAAAGCTTTTTATTTTGATGTAGTACCATTTGTTCATTTTCTCTTTAGCTTCCATTGCCCTAGTAGCAGTATTAGTGAAGAAATGGCTTTGCCATATGTCTGAGATTTCTCTGCCTGTGGATTCTTCTATTAATTTTTTATGGATTACCATCTTATGTTTAAGTGCTTTATCCATTTTGAATTTATTTTTGTGTATGGTGTAAATTGGTGACCAAATTTCATTTTTTTGCTGTATCTCTCCAATTTTCACAACATTATTTATTGAAGAGACTGTATTGACTCCATTGTATGTTCATGTCTCCTTTGTCAAATATTAATTGAGCATAGTGGTTTGGTTCAATATCTGGATTCTCTATTCTATCCCATTGGTCTATATGTTTGTTCTTATGCCAGTACCAGGCTGTTTTGAGAACAGTGTCTTTGTAATGCAGCTTGAAATCTGGTATTGAGATCCCATCTACTTTTTTCTTCATTCTTAAGATTGCTATGGCTATTCGTGAGTTTTTAAAACTTATTTCTTTATTCCACATGAATGTTTGGATAGCTCTTTCTAGATCTGTGAAATAGGCCATTGGTATTTTAATGCAGAGTGCATTGAATCTGTACATTGGTTTGGGTAATATGGACATTTTAATGACGTTGATTCTACCAATCGATGAACATGGTATGTTCTACCATCTGTTTACATTTTCCTCTATCTCTTTCTTCAATGTTTTGTAATTTTCTGCATATAGGTCTTTTACCTCCTTAGTTAAGTTTATTCCTAGTTATTTAATTTTTTTGATATGATGGTAAATGGGATTGCTTTTTAGTCTCTCTTTCTGTAAGTTCACTATTGATAAATAGAAATGACATAGATCTATTAGTGTTAATTTTGTATCCTTCTATATTGCCAAATTCTTTTATTAAGTGTAATAATTTTTGATGGAGTCTTTGTTTTTTTTTTGTACAATATTATGTAATCTGAAAATAAGGACGGCTTTGGTAAAAGTCCCATGTGAATCCTTCTGGCCCCTGGGCTTTTGATTGCTGGAATCTTTTTGATGACTGCTTCAATTTCTTCCAAAGTTATTGACCTACTGAGATGTTTAGATTCTTCCTGATTGAGTTTTGGAAGGTTTTATTTTCCTAGGAGTAAGTCCAATTCCTCCAGCTTGTCTAGTTTGTTAGAAAAGAGTTGTTCATGGTATTTTTAAACAATCCTTTGTATTTATGTTATTATTTCTGTTGTTATTTCTCCTCTTTCATTTCTGATTTTCTTTATTTGAGTTCTCTCTCTTTGCTTCTTGGTGATCCTGGCTAGAGATTCATCAATCTTGTTTGTTTTTTTCAAAGAACCAGCTCTAGGTTTTGTTGATATTTTCTATTTTTTGGAGTCTTAATGTCGTTTATCTCCAATCTGATCTTCATTATTTCCATCCTTTTGTTTACACTGGGCTTTTCTTGTTGCTTTCTTCCTAACTCTTTGAGTTATAGGGTTGTGTAATTGATTACCATTGTTTATTGTTTTTTGCAGAAGGCTTTTGTAGAGCTGTGAACTTCCCTCTCAAGACTGCTTTTGCTGTTTCCCATATATTTTGGATTGCTGTGTTTTCATTGTCATTTGTTGCCATGATGCTTTTTATTTCTTTGATCTCTCTGGTAACCCAGTCATTGTTTAATAGCATGCTGTTTAGTTTACATGTGTTTGATTTCTTTGGATTGTTTTTATTATAGTTGATTTCCAGTTTTATGCCACTGTCATCTGAGAAGATACTTGATATGATTTCTATCTTCTTAAATTTGAAGAAACTTTGCCTGTGATCCAATATATGATCTATCTTTGAAAATGACCCAGGTCTACTTGAGAAGAACGTATATTTTGTGGCTTTTTGGTGAAATGTTCTGAAGATGTCAATTAATTCCATCTGGTCTAGTGAGTCATTTAGGATTGATGTTACTTTGCTGATTTTTTTAGAGTATTTGTCCAATGGTGATAGTGGGGTAATAAAATTTCCTACTATTATTGTATTGCTGTTGATCTCTCCCTTGATATCCTCCAATAGTTTTTTTTTAATGCATTTGGTGCTCCTGTATTGGGTGTGTACATGTTTCCAGAGTTATATTTCTTGTTGAATTGTTCCCTTTGGTGTTATAAAGTGGTCTTCCTTATCTCTTGATATGTCCTTCACATAGAGATCTAATTTATCAGATATTAACATTGCTACCCCAGCTATTTTTTTCATTTCCATTTGCTTGGAAAACCTTTCTCCATTATATATATATATATATATATATATATATATATATATATATATATATGCTTTAGCAATTCTTCCATTGCTCATTTGGTGGTGATAAATTTCTTTAGTCCTTTTTCATCTGTGAAGCTCATGATTTCACCTTCAATTTTGATTGATAGCCTTGCTGGGTAAAGTATTCTTGGATTCAGACCTTCCTTTGCATGATTTTGTATATGTCATTCCATTCCCTTATGGCCTGATGAGTTTCTGTTGAGAAATCAGTCACTAGTCTGATGGAGGTTCCTTTCTAGGTAGCTCTCTGTCTCTCTGTGGAAACTTTTAAGGTTCTTTGCTATTGGTGTTCCCCAATTTACTTATAATGTGCCTTGGTGTTGGCCTTTTTAAAAAAAACATATTTTATTGATTTTTTACCGAGAGGAAGGAAGAGGGATAAAGAGTTAGAAATATCGATTAGAGAGAAACATCAATCAGCTGCCTTCTGAAGCCCCCTACTGGGGATGTGCCTGAAACCAAGGTACATGCCCTTGACCGGAATCGAACCTGGGACCTTTCAGTCCGCAGGCCAATGCTCGTTCCACTGAGCCAAACTGGTTTCTGCTAGCGTCCATCTTTTGGGGTTCATTCTGCTTGGGACTTTGTGAGATTTTTGGACTTGAGTGGGTTTTTTCTTCCATACATCAGAGAACTTTTATGTCATTATTTCTTCAACTAGGTTCTCTATTCCTTGTTCACTTTCCTTTTCTTTTGGAACGCTTATTATAGCGATGTTATTTGTATGATGTTGTCCCAAAACTCCCTTTGGCTCTTCTGCTTTTCAAGTATTTTTTTTTTCTAGAAGTTGCTCTACTTGGGTATTTTTTCCCATCTTGTCATCTAGCTCACTGATGTGGTCCTCTGCTTCTTCTAGTCTACCCTTAATGCTTTCTATTGAGTTCTTTACAGCAGTGATGTCATTTTTCATTTCTTCTATGTTCTTCCTCATTTCCTCTTGGTTCTTACTCATATTGTTGAATTTTTATTCCATTCTTTTCAGCCATCTTCTGACCATTACTTTTTAAAAAATATATTTAATTGATTTTTTACAAAAAGGATGTGAGAGGAATGGAAAGCTAGAAACATTGATGAGAGAGAAACATCAACCAGCTGCCTCCTGCACACTCCATACTGGGGGATATACCCGCAACCACGGTACATTGCCTTGACCAAAATCGAACTTGGGACCTTTCAGTCTGCAGGCCAACGCTCTAACCACTGAGCAAAACTAGTTTTGGCTCAACATTTCTCCGAATTCTTGCTCTGATAGTTTGCTTGCCTCTAACTCGTTTACTTCCTTTTCTGGTGATGCCTGGTTTTCTTTCATATGTGGGCTGTTTTTTTTCTCTCCCCATGGTTGCTCTTCTCAGGATGTCTAATTATGTAGTTCTCTCTCCTTTGCGTGGTGCAGTGGAAAGCTCCTTTTAGTCCCAGCATTTGTGCCACCTGGGACCCGTGTTCTGGGGCTCACAGCTGCTCAGCAGCTCTCACAGCCATGGCTGAGGTCTAGGAGAAGGTATGGACTTGTGGAATCTTCTGAGTGTGACTCAGCTCACAGCATGCTGGGGCTGTCACAGATGTCTCCAAAGCATGTTCCATCCCCTCCATACTCTGCAGGGATGCTCGGTATCAAGCCACATCTGCATGGACAGGTGGATGCATGCATGTAGTGGTGGAGAGACAGAAAGCTTCTACAGACCAGCAGGCAGCTCCCCAGTGCTCTCCACCTAAAGTTCCCTGCGCCCTCACTTCTCAGGACATTTCCCCAAGCCGTGCAGCCAAGTAGCTGGGCTGCAGCTTTCAGGAGGCCTGATTTCTAGTTTTATGCCACTATGATCTCAGAACATACTCAGTATGATTTCTATCTTTTTGAATTTGAAGATATTTTGCCTATGTCCCAGCATGTGGTTTATCTTTGAAAATGTCCCATGTGCACTTGAGAAGAATGTATATTCTGTTGCTTTAGGGTGAAATGTTCTGAAGATGTCAATTAAGTCCATCTTGTCTAGTGAATCATTTAGGATTGTTGCTTCTTTGCTGATTTTTTGTTTAGTGGATTTGTCCATTGGGCATATTGGTGAATTAAAGATTCCTATTATAATTGTATTCCTGTCAGTCTGTCCCTTGATATCCTCCAGGAGATTTTATGTATTTGGGTGCTCCTGAATTGGGTGCATATATGTTTACCAGAGTTATTTCTTCTTGTTGGATTGCTCCCTTTAGTATTAAGAAGTGGCCTTTGTTATTTTGTGTTATGTCCTTTTCTTTTTTATCTAATTTGTCAGATATAAGTATTGCTATCCAGCTTTTTGTTTTTCATTTGCATTCGCCTGGAAAACCTTTTTCTATCCCTTTATCCTCAGTCTGTGTGCGCCTTTTTACTGAAATGGGTTTCTTGTAGACAGCAGATATATGGGTCTTGTTTTCTTATCCAATCCATTACCCTATGTCTTTTGATTGGGGCATTTAATCCATTTACATTTAAAGTTCTTATTGATAGGTACTTATTTGTCGCCATTTTTATCCTATATTCCTGTGTTCCTTCTTTGCTTACTATTTCTTTATTTTTACAGCACACCCGTTAGCATTCCTTGCAATGCTGGTTTGATGATGATAAATTCCCTTAGGCTTTTTTTTTTTTTGTCTGTGAAGCTCCTGATTTCACCTTCAATTTTGATTGATAGCCTTGCTGGGTACAATATTCTTGGATTCAGACCCTTCCTTTACATGACTTTGTATATTTCATTCCATTCCCTTGTGTCCTGATGAGTTTCTGTTTATAAATCAGTTTCTAGTCTCATGGGGCTTTCTTTATATGTAACTTTCTGTCTCTCTCTGGCCGATTTTGAGATTCTTACTTTGTTGTTGGTGTTTGCCAATTTAATTATAATGTGTCTTGCCCCGGGTTCATTTTGCTTGGGACTCTTTGATCTTCTTGTATTTGTGTGAGTTTTTTTTCTTCTCTATATCAGGAAAGTTTTCTGTAATTATTTTTTCAAACATTTTTTCTATACCTTGCTCAAATTCATTTCCTTCTGGACCCCCTATTATTAGAATTTTGTTTTGTTTTGTATTGTCCGAAAGTTCCCTTAGGCTCTCCTCCTGTGTTATAATTTTTTTCTTCTAGAAGCTGTTCTACTTGGGTATTTTTTTCCATCTTTTCTTCTAGCTCACTGACGTGGTACTCTGTTTCTTCTATTCTACTCTTAATGCTTTCTATTGAGTTCTTTACAGTAGCGATGTCATTTTCCATTTCTTCTTGGTTCTTATTCATATTGCCAAATTTGTTTTCCATTCTTTTTAGCTATCTTATGATCATTTCTCTGAATTCTTGCTCTGATAGGTTGCTTGCCTCTGATTTGTTTACTTCCTTTTCAGGTGATTCCTGCTTTTCTTTCATATTCCGGCTGTTTCTTTGTCTCCCCATGATCTCTTTTTTTCAGGATGCCTGGTTATGTAGTTCTTTCTCTCCTGCAGTGATTTATTTATTTACTTATTTTTCATTTTTAAAAAATTTCTTAAGGTATTATATGTGTACATAGCTTACCATCCCCCCACCTCCTATACATGCCCTCCCTCCCCAGAGTTTTGTTTTCATTGGTTGTACTTATATGCATGCATACCAGTCCTTCAGTTGATCTCTTATCTCCCCCAGATCTCCCTCCCATCCCTGCTGTCATTTGACAGTCTGCTTGTTTTATGGTTACTATCTCCGGACAATACGAATAGAATCTGCTCCTCCTCTGGTTCACACCGCCCTCCCTGGGTCCCACTGCTTCCCCGGGGCACACGGCTCTCCCCGGGCACACGGCTTCCCCAGGGAACACAGCTCTCCCAGGACACACGGCTCACCCAGGGCACATGGCCCCCTGGGGAACATGGCTCTCCCAGGGCACACGGCCCCCAGGGGCACACAGCTCACCCGGGGCACACAGCCTCCTGGGGCACAGGGCTCTCCCAGGGCATACAGCTCTCCCTAGGGGCTGGGGTTGCAAACGGAAGGTGCCATGCCAGCTCCTCACCAGCATGGTGGGTGGGCTGGGGCGGCTACAGGTGTGGAGGCTGGGCTGAGATGGCTGCAGGCAGGGAGACCATGCTCCAAGGCATCTCATTCAGGGCAGGAGCAGAACAGCTGCGGACAAGGAGGCCAAGCTCCTAAGCAGCCCACTCCCTGGGCCCAGGGCGGAGCGAGCTCTGCTCTCGGTGGGCTTCCCTCACTTGCGGCGGCGGTGGGTGCTGCGGCAATGGTGGCTCCTGTGGCTCCTGTGGCTCCATTTCCACTATAGTTTTAAAATCCACATGGCAGCAGTGGCGCCTCTCCTAAGGGGCTCAGCAGAAGCTCTGGCCAGGCCATGTGGCAGCGGGACTGACGGACGAAAGGGCTCGCCGCTGCTGCGAATGGAAGGCGCCGCGCCAGCTCCTTACCAGCATGGTGGGCAGGCTGGGACGGCTGTGGGCGCAGAGGACGGGCTGGGACGGCTGTGGTAGGGGAGTCTTGTTCCAGGCGGGAGCAGAAGGGGCGGCCGAGGCCCAGCCTCGGTTCCCTCGCTCCCACGGCAGGCAGGCCAGGAAAGCTGTGTACATGGAGGCCAGGCTCCGAAGGAGCCCACTCCTTGGGCCCGGGGCAGAGCGAGCTCTGCTCTCGGTGGGCTTCCCTCACTCATGGTGGAGGTGGTGGCAGCGGCTCCGGTGGCTCCGGCGGGTCTGGGTCCACCGTAGTTTTAAACTCCACATGGTGGCAGTGGCGGTTTTCTTTGTCTCTAGTTGTAGCCATCCCATTCTTCCAGCTTTCCTGTGGGTCTGATGTAATCCCTTTCGATTTTAGCTGTTGTTTTTTTGCAAATTGTTGATGAGGAGGCAGCTTAGGAGACTACCTAGTCCGGCATCTTGTTTCGGTCTCTCTCCTGCAGTGATTTAAATGCACAAAATACAACACAACCAGGTACAACACACAGGGCACTGAACAGAAATTTATTTGAGATATTAATAATCTCCAATAAAGGTGACCACTACAGAAATGCAAATTTTTGTATAGTAGAGAATGAAGAGTAAAAAGAGAAGAGAGAGAACAACAAAAAAGGAGTGTCAAGATGAAATTGGGAAACAGGAAAAAAGGGAGACTAGAATGAGACTAAGAGAGAAAAAGGGAACAAACTATGCATATGGGGAGAAAATTCCAATATAACAACCACTAATTCCAGTAAATGCCAACAACAGTACTTGGAGATTAATACCAATTACAACACCCACTCATATCAAGTGAGGCAGGGGAAAAAAGAAGTAAAATACTAACAAAAGCACAGGAAATAAAAAATACAAAGCAACAACAACAACAACAAATAATGAGAAAAACAATCTTCCTAAAAAGCATAAAAATTCAATATAATCAACATTCATGCAAACAACAACACAAACGCAGAGAGAAAAACAATTTTTTAAAATCATTAAGACAGCGAAGAGAGTAATGTGTATGCACTTGGAGCAGTGGATTGGAAATAAGATATATGAGTAGGGTGAAATTTTAGCAGGGGTTAGACAGAAAGAATAGGGAAAATTTAAAGCAGGAAACAGTTGAGATTAACAGGACACCAAAAGGGGCAAGGTTAGGAAGAGAGTGATGGTGCAAAGGTCATGTTGAGATAGGGTTAAATAATGCTAAAGAAAATATGAAAATAGAATGAAGAACACGAATCCCAATGTAAAATAAAGAGATAATAAAATGGCACATAAAAAAAAACAAAAAAAAAAGAAAAAGGAAACAAATAAGGTAAAATAGTAGTAATAATGTTGATTGAAACTAAAAATGTAATAATTAAAAAGGTAAAATCAAGTGAGGAAAAAAGAAAAAAAATGTTTCTTTTTCTTTTAAAAAATATTTTATTGATTTTTTTACAGAGAGGAAGGGAGAGAGATAGAGAGTTAGAAACATCGATGAGAGAGAGTCCTCAACCAGTTGCCTCCTGCACACCCCTCAGTGGGTATATGCTCACAACCATGGTACATGCCCTTGACCGGAATCAAACCTGGGACCCTTCAGTCCTCAGGCTGATGCTCTAACCATTGAGTCAAACCAGTTTCGGCAAAAAAAAAAAAAATTGTTTCTTAAGTAAAAGATGCAAAAAATGAAAATAAAAAAAAAATTAAAACATTAGCATAAAAATGTGCATTAGTGAAGGTCATTCACTTCCTCTATTATTCTGTTTGTAATGCCTGTTTCTCAGTCCAGACAGTATTGCAATTCCCTGCGATCCACTGCTCCTCAGTGTACTAAGCCATTTTTTATTTTTAAGTAGGTGGTATCTTAATTTATTGTATTCCTTTATTTTTGATTAAATGAAAAATAATAAAAAAGTCAGTTTGTAATTCCTACCTTAGGTGGTAGTGTTTCTGGATTGACCTCCCCATCTTTTGGCTGCTCTAGCCTTCTTTCTCTAAGGCACTCAATACCAGTTTGTGGAGGTTGGCTGCCTCTGACCTGGCTCCCAGATGGTCTCTCTGTGCTCTGATTCCCAGTTTCCAGAAAAGCAATTTCCCCCTGCAATCTCCCAGGGCATGCCAGACTGAGTGGTCTTTGCTTAGTCATCAGAAACAAGGGAATGAAGGGGGAAAAGCCCAGGTGTGCGAAAGATGGGTCTCTGTGCAAGTTCAAGAAGACTGCTCACCTTTCAAATTCTTATGCTCTCCCTCTCTGTCAGATCAGAATGGGATGCTTTTTAGAGATCCCCTCTGTTAGCAACCTTGAGGACCCCTTTCCACATTCAGAGATCATGTTAGGCCCAACAGCATGGTACTTTTGTGGGCAAAGACTTCCCCAGTCCTCAGAGTCTTGCAACACAGGCTATTTTCTTTGTCACCGCTGCAGCTGCCACAGCCGCCACTGCTGCTGGGACCCAGATACCTTGAGTTATCCCTGGAAAAATCTGACCTTTCTGTGGTGGAGTGAAGGACTTTCTTGAATTCACTTGTTGCCAATTGGGGACTCACAGCTGTTTGGTGGTCTCCACATTTGTGGGTTTTTCAGGCCTCAGATAATATCCACTTTCCTTGCAAGATGGAGTAGTTTTCCGTCTGAACCCATAGCTCTGGGAAAGGTCTCAGCCAAAATGCAGGCTATCTGGTTAGGGAACCCCGTCCAGCAGTCCCCCACCTTCTCTTAGAGTTCTACAATCCCTTAGCTTGCCAAAACACTCCCAGAGTGACTCTCAGGCACTCCTTCTATCTGCTCCGGGACTAGAATCGGAACACATCTGTCTATTCTGATGCCATTTTCACTTCCCTGGAAAACCTTTTTCAATCCCTTCATCCTGAGTCTGTGTGCATCTTTTTTTTCTGTGGTGGGTTCCATGTAGACAGCAGATATATGGGTCTTATTTTCTTATCTACTTAGTTATGCTATGTCTTTTGATTGGGGCATTTAACCCATTTACATTTAAAGTTATTTTTGATAGGTACTTGTTTTGTTGCCATTTTTATTCTATACCCCTGTGTTTCTTATTCGCTTTCCATTTCATTTTTATTTTCACAGCACACCCTTTTGCATTTCTTTTTTTAATTTTAATTTATTAAGGTATTATTTGTGTACATAGCTTACCATTGCCCCCCCCCCACACCTCCCATTCTTGCCCTCCCTCCCCAGAGTTCTGTGTTTGTTGGTTGTACTTATATGCATGCATGCCAGTCCTTCAGTTGTTCTCTTATCTCCCCCCAGGTCTCCTTCCCCTCCCTGCTGTCATTTGAAAATCTGCTTGTTTTATGGTGACTATCTCATGACCACATGAATAGAATCCGCTCCTCATTTAGCAGTCTGCTTGTTTTATGGTGACTATTTCAGGACCACACTAATAGAATCCGCTCCTCCTCTGGTTCACACCGCCCCTCCCCCCGGGTCCCACTGCTTCCCCGGGGCACAAGGCTCTCCCGGGGCACACAGCCCCCTGGGACACACGACACACCCGGGGCACACGGCCCCCTGGGACACACGGCTCTCCAAGGACAGCCGGCCCTCTTGGGGCACACGGACCCTCTGGGGCGCTGGGGTCGCGAACTGGATGTGCCGCGCTAACTCCTCGCTAGTACGGCGGGTGGGTTGTGACGGCTGCGGGCGGGAAGACATTGCTCCAAGGAGTCTCAGTGGAACGTCTGCAGACTTGGAGGCCAATCTCTGAAGCCGCCCAGTCCCTGGGCCCGGGGTGGAGTGAGCTCTGTTCTCGGTGGGCTTTCCTCACTCACAGCAGTGGTGGCTTTTGTGGCTCAATTTCCACTGTATTTTTAAAATCCACATGGCGCAGACTGAAACAAGATGGTGGCCTAGGAAGTCTCCTAAGCTGCCACCTCATCAACAATTTGGAAAAAAACAACAGCTAAAATAGAAAGGGATCACACCAGACCCACAGGAAAGCTGGCGAAATGGGAAGGCTACAACTAGACACAAAGCAAGGCGCTGCTGCTGCCATGTGGAGTTTAAAACTACGGCGAAACTGGACCTGCCAGAGCCGCTGCCGCCAGGAATGAGGGAAGCCAGACCTCGCTCTGCCCCAGGGCCCAGGGAGTGGGCCAGCCTGGCTGACCTCCATGGGAGCCAGGGAGCTGATGCGGGGCCTCCGCCACGCCTTCGGCTCCTGCCCGGACGAGAAGCCTTTGAGCGTGGCCTCCCTGCCCACAACCATCCTAGGACACAGCTGTCCCAGCCGCTCGCTGTGCTGGTGAGGAGATGGCGCAGTGTCTCCCCGCCCTCAGCCAGCTCGGCCCAGCCTCCGTGCATGCCGTGCTGGTGAGGAGCTGGCACGGCGCCTTCCATTAGCGGCCCCAGCAAGTCCTACCTCCGCTGCCGCATAGCTGGGCAGAAGCTTCCTCCACTACCACCATGTGGATTTTAAAACTACAGGGGAAATTGAGCCACAGGAGCTACCGTCGCTGCCACACCCGCCGCCACACCTGCCGCCACCACGAATAATGGAAATCCACCAAAAACAGAGCTCACTCCGCCCCAGGCTCAGAGAGAGTGTGGCTTCAGAACTTAGCCTCTGCGTCCACAGCAGCTCCGCTTCCGCACCAAAGGAGACACTGTTGAGGACGGTCTCTTCGCTCGCTGCCATCTCAGCCTGCCTGTAGCCATCTCAGCCCGCCCACAACCTTCCCAGCACACCCTCCTTGCTGGTGTGGAGATGGTGTGTGCTAGTGTGGAGATGGCGCGGCGCCTTCCGTTCCCAGCCCCGGCGAGTCCTTCCTCTGCCGCCGCATGGCTGGGCCGAAGCTTCCGCCACTGCCGCCATGTGAACTTTAAAACTACAGTGGAAATTGAACTACAGGAGTGACCTTCGCTGCTGCACCTGCCACCACTGCCTCGAATAAGGGAAATCCACCGAGAACAGAGCTCACTATGCACCGGGCTCACGAGCGGGCGACCTCAGAACTTAGCCTTCCCATCCGCAGCTGCTCCGCTTCCGCACCGAATGAGACACCTTTGAGGGCGGTCTCCCTGCCTGAAGCCATCTCAGGCGACTGCAGCCATCCCAGCCTGCCCGCTGTGCTAGTGAGGAGCTAGTGCGGCGCTTGCAATTCGCGACCCCAGTGCCCAAGAGGGGCCATATGCCCCGGATGAGCCGTGTGTTCCAGGAGGCCATGTGTCCCTGGTGAGCCGTGTGTCCCAGGGGGCCGTGTGTCCCTGGTGAGCCGTGTGTCCCAGGGGGCTGTGTGCCTGGTGAGCCGTGTGTCCCAGGAGGCTGTGTGCCCCGGGTGAGCCGTGTGTCCCAGGGGAAGCAGTAGGACCCGGGGGGAGGTGTGGTGTGTACCAGAGGAGGAGCAGACTCTATTCGTGTGGTCCTGAGATAGTCACCATAAAATAAGCAGACTGCAAAATGAGGAGCAGATTCTATTCATGTGGTCCTGAGATAGTCACCATAAAACAAGCAGATTGTCAAATGACAATGGGGAGGGTAAGGAGACCTGCACGGAGATAAGAGAACAACCGAAGGATTGCTATGCATGCATATAAGTACAACCAACGAACACAGAACTCTGGCGAGGGAGGGCATGAATGGGAGGGGGGGGAGCAATGGTAAGCTATGTATACATATAATACCTTAATAAAAATAAATTAATTTAAAAATCCACATAGCGGCAGTGGCGCCCCATCCTGGGGTCCCGGCAGAGGCTCCAGCTCGCTGCGGCAGCGGGTCTTACGGGCAAGGGTTCACCGGGGCCGCGAACGGAATGCGTTGCGCCATCTCCTCACCAGCACGGCGGCCGGGCTGGGATGGCTGCAGGCGGGCTGAGATGCCTGTGGGCGGGGAGACCGCGCCCAAAGGTGTCTAGTTCAGGGCAGAAGCAGAGCAGCTGAGGATGTGGAGGCTAAGTTCTGAAGCCACCAACTCCTTGGCCCTGGGGCAGAGCGAGCTCTGTTCTTGGCAGGTTTCCCTCATTTGTGGCATTGGGTGTGGCAGTGATGGTCGCTCCTGTGGTTCAATTTCCCCTGTAGTTTTAAAATCCACATGGCGGCAGTGGCAGAAGCTTTGGCCCAGCCATGTGGCAGTGGAGGAAGGACTTGCTGGGTCCACGAATGGAAGGTGCCGCGCCATCTCCACACCAGTACGGTGGGCAGGCCTGCTGGGACAGCTGCGGGCGGGCCAAGACATCTGTGGTGGGGAGACTGCGCTCAAAGGTGTCTCATTCAGGGCTGAAGTGGCGCAGCTATGGACACAGAGGCTAAGTTCTGAAGCCGCCCACTCTCTGGGCCCGGAATGGAGCGAGCCCTGCTCTAGGCGGCGCCCCCCCCCCACTCGCGGGTGCGGCGGTGGTGGCGGGTGTGGCAGCGGCAGGTGTGGCAGGGATGGTTGCTCCTGTGGTTCAATTACCCCTGTAGTTTTAAAATCC
Source organism: Vespertilio murinus (assembly GCA_963924515.1). NCBI lineage: Eukaryota > Metazoa > Chordata > Mammalia > Chiroptera > Vespertilionidae > Vespertilio > Vespertilio murinus. The sequence goes on from OZ004710.1 coordinate 31,493,991, forward strand.
ACATGGCGGCAGTGGCAGAAGCTTTGGCCCGGCCATGCGGCAGTGCAGGAAGCCCTTTAGCATTTCTTGCATTGCTGGTTTGGTGGTGATAAATTCCTTTAGTCTTTTTTTTGTCTGTTAAGCTCCTGATTTCACCTTCAATTTTGATCGATAGCCTTGCTGGGTACAGTATTTTTGGATTCAGACCCTTCCTTTGCATGACTTTGTATATTTCATTCAATTCCCTTCTGTCCTGATGAGTTTCTGTTGATAAATCAATTGCTATTCTGATGGGGCTTACTTTGTATGTAACTTTCTGTCTCTCTCTGGTCACTTTTGAGATTCTTACTTTGTTGTTGGTGTTTGCCAATTTAATTATAATGTGCCTTGGCATTGGTGTTTTGGGGTTCATTCTACTTGGTACTCTGAGCTTCTTGGATTTGTGTGGGTTTTTTCTTCTCTATCTCAGGAAAGTTTTCTGTAATTATTTCTTCAAACAGGTTTTCTATTTCTTGCTCATTTTTCTCTTTTTATGGAACCCCTATTATGCAGATATTGTTTTGTTTTGTGTTTTCCCACAGTTCCCTTAGGCCAGGAGTGGGCAAACTTTTGACTTGAGGGCCACAATGCGTTCTTAAACTGGACTGGAGGGCAGGAACAAAAGCAACCTGACCATGCTGGCACTCTCATCTTGGGCTGCTGGTGAAGGAGCTGATGGGAGAGAAAGATAACCCTCTACTCTTTCGGCTGTGTGGGCCGGATAGGACAGCCGAATGGGCCGGATCCGGCCTGAGGACTGTACTTTTCTCATGGCTGCCTTAGTCTCTCCTCCTGCTTTTTAATTTTTTTCTAGGAGCTTCTCTAGTTGGGTATTTTTTACTAACTTTTCTTATAGCTCACTGATGCTGCCCTCTCCTTCTTCTAGTCTACTCTTATTGCTTTCTATTGAGTTATTTACTGCATCAATGTCATTTTTCATTTCTTCCTGATTCTTCTTCATTTCCTCTTGGTTCTTACACATATTTTTGAATTTGTCTTCCACCCCTTTCAGCCTCCTTATAACCATTGCTCTGAATTCTTTCTCTGACATATTGATTTCCTCTTTTTCCTTTAGATCCTTTTCTGGTGATTCTTTCTTTTCTTTCTTTTGTGGGTTCTGTCTTTGTATCTCCATGATTGCTCCTCTAAGGGTGTCTTATTATGAAGCTCTTTCTCTCATGTGTTAACTTAAAGCACAAAATACAAAATGATAAGATAGAACACACTGGACAGCAAACAAAAATTTATTCGCAATATTAATAATCTAAATAAATGTGACCACCAGAGAAAAGAGTATTAGGGGATAGAAAATAGTGCAATAATAATAATGAGAAAAGCAAAAAATGTAAAAGAGAAAAGAAAGAGAAGAAAAAAGATGGAGTAATATATGTATATGGGGATAAAATTCCAATAAAACAACAACTAATCCAAAAAATACAAACCACAAACATCCAGATATAAATGCAAATAATAAAGAGCAAGTAATAAAAAAATGCAAGCAATAAACACCTAAACAACATACACCCAGATGCATCTGGGTAGGTAGAGCTTATATCCTATAGATAAGGTCAAGGAATTGAATGGGGAAATAGCCACAATTCAGTATATGTGAGGTAGAAATAAAATGCGTGTATAAAAATAAGTAAAAAACAAAATACAAAAATAAAATGTATATATATTACAAATATATACATATAAGAGGAAAAATATTAAAATTCCCCCTTTTTAAAATCTATCTATCTATGTATTTATTTACTATTGAAAAAGAAGAATAGAGAGTTCATAGGCCTTAGTTGGTGATTGGAATTAATTTACTTATTAGTTGAAGAAGAGAACAAGCAATGAATGGAAAAACAGAAGCAAAAAAGAAGAAGAAAAAAAAAACAAACTAACCAACAATGAATCAAACAACAACAGCAAGACAGAATGAAGGAAAAAGGGAAAAAATAAAGAGAGGAAGAAAGGAAAACTTTAAATAGTGAAGAAACAGAAAAAAAGTGTGCATGTCCTTGGAGCAGGGGAGAGGAAATTAGATATATGAGTAAGATCCATTTTTAACAGGGAGTAAAAAGAAATCATTGCAAAAAAACTAAAGGAAGAATGGCATAAGAGAAATTGGATGATAAAGGGGAAAAATGAGAAAGAGAGTGTTGGCATAAAGGAAAAATTGAGATCAAGAAAAATAATGCTAAAAGAAAAATAAAATGTAGAACACTAATCATAAAATAAAATAAAACTTTAAAAAAGGTAAAATAATAGTTGTACCTATAGCAGTTAAAAATAAAAATATAATAATAAAAATTAAATCAAGTGAGAAAAAATTTGCTTTCTTAAGTAAAAAGTAAAATATAAAAATTGAAGTAGTGAAGGTCATTCACTTCCTCCTCTGTTCTGCTTGGCACATCTGTTTCCTGTCAGGTGGTCTGCACAGTATTGATCTTCTCTTTGATCCACTGTTCTGCTGTGTTATAAACCACAATCCTGCTTTCAATCAAGTGGGATCTTTCTACTCCCTTTGTTTCTCAGCCTGCCTTTAGTTGTATATACACCAGAGTCAATTTCTTATAGAACCCCTGGGTGGCAGTGTTTCTGTATTAATATCTGGGGCTAAAAGGCCCCTCCGCCTAGTATTTAGATTCTTCTTTGACTTCCACACTTAATACTCCGTTGGAGGGACGTACTGCCCCAGAGCTGGTTTTTTATTCATCTCTCCTCACTCTGATCCCCAGTTTCCACAAAAACTACTTTCCCCTCCAGTCTTGGTGAGTCTTTTTATTTGGACTATCCTTTGTACTGGACTTATCAAGAAAAAGGAAGGAGTTAAAAAGAAAAAAGCCAAAAGAAATATGCTGAATTGCATCTTTTCCCTCTGACACTGTGCATCTTATATAGAAATTCAGGCTGCCCTTTTGAGCCCAAACTAGCTGTGGGCTAATTTCTAGATTCCCCTTCTGCCAGCAGCCTTGTGGACCCCATTGCACATTCAGGTGCTATATTGACCCCAGTAGCTGCAAATTTTGTGTGGTGCAGTCTTCCTCTGAGACTCTAGTCCCCACTATATGCATTTCTCCCTCCAGCCTTGCTCCCAGATCTCATTTTTCTCTAGGGGTCCCTCATCACCCTCTAGGTGATATCTGACCTTTCCACCCATGGATTGCCTCACCACCTGTGTTTAATTCGCCAATTCTGGGTGGGTGTTATTTGATTCAGCTGTTCCTTCTATTTGCTCTGTGAGAAGGGGCAGGGCCCATCCATGTATTCGTCACCACTTTGTTTCCTACTGGACAGACTTAAAAATTATTTTAATTTTTATTGTCTAAAGTTTTATATATGTCTCCTTTTCCCCAAATTGGCACCCTCAACCAGGAGAGACTTTTTATGCACCCACTGCTGGGGAGGCTGGAGTCCTGGTGTTTGTGAAACAGCTGAGGCAGCTGTTTTCTGAGAATTGTGGTTGAAGGGTCCTGGGAGGTATCCAAAGTCTCCCTGGTTGAAGGTAAGGCTTGGCTTCTGATCACAGCTGGTCTCCCCTTCAATATGGTGCAGTCTCTGCAGCAGAGCTGGCCATTCTAGGAGAGATTTCAGCAATAGTACAGGCTTCCCAGCCAGGGAAGCCCAGTCCGCCAGTCTGCAGCAGTCCTGTGGAACATAGCTGTCCCTCTCTCACAAATACCAGCACTTCCCGCACATCCATGCTCTCTCCTTTCATTATCTTACTCACACAGTCTCTTGCAGCCTGACATTCTATCAGCAGTCATCTTAAATCCTTTTATCAACATCCTATAGTTTTCTGAATACAAGTCTTTTACCTCCTTGGTTAAGTTTATTCCTAGTTATCTTAATTTTTTAATTGGAATAATAAGTATGATTATTTTTAGGTTTCTCTTTCTGTGAGTTCATTATCCTATATAATAAAGAAGGAATATGATAATTAGCCCTCATGCCATTGCAAATATGGACGCACCCACAGCCAATAAGGAGGGAATATGCTAACTGACTGCTCTGCCCTTAAAGATGACGACATCCACAGATACAAGATGGCAGCACCCAGTCCCCTCAGCCCTGACAGGGTTACATGTGCATGGCAAGGCTTGGCATCTGCCTACGGAGTTCCCTAATTCCCTCAGTCCCCCAGCCACCAAGGTCTGCCCCAGGTTTGGGTAACCACGGCCAGTTGAGGCTTGTGCTGCCAGCAGTGCCAGCAGCAGAGGTGTGATGGGGCGTTGCATTCCCCTGGTTGCTCGGTTGCCTCCTGCCCCTGAGGGCTCCTGGACTGTGAGAGGGGGAAGGCTGGGCTGAGGGACCCCCCTTCCAGTGCATGCATTTTCATGTACTGGGCATCTAGTTGATATATAAAAGCCCATAAATTTCTGGGTGTTAATTTTGTAACCTGCTACATTGCCAAATTCATTTATTAATCTTTATTATTTCCTTCCTTCTACTTCCTCTGGGATTTTCTTGTTGTTTCCTTTCTGATTCTTAAATTTGTAGGGTTAATATTTTATTGCTGATTTTTCTTATTTTTTGAGTTATGCCTGTAGTGCTATGAACTTCCCTCTTAGGACTTCTTTTACCATGTCCCAGAGATTTTGGGTTCTTGTGTGTTCATTTTCATTTGTTTCCAGGAAGATTTTCATTCATTTCTTTATCTCATTGGTAATGAGTTCATCCCAATATATAAAAACCCAGGGTTTGTAACTTCCAAAACAACTGAAGGATCAACTGACTGGATGTCAATCCTACAGTCAGTGATGGGTTGCCATGGCTACCCACCACTAACTGCCTCCAATGTGGGTGCAGTGACCCAGCACTGACTGCCCTTGGGGGCTGTGGATAAGGCCTGGAGAGAGGCCCACAACAGCTGAGCCTCTGTCACAGCTGTTGATCAGCCATTGTCTCTCTCTTTTTCTCAGGGTTCACCAGCAACCTTGTCTCTTTATCTCCAGGCCTCTGCAGGAGCTGCTGATCAGCTCCTCATCTCTGGTCAGGCCCAGGGTTAGGCCCAGAGATACTGACTGACGTAGAAACTGACCAATCAGAACCAAATCTGGGTGAACTGTGAGGAGCCAATGGCTGCCTAGAAGGCGGAGCTTTTGATGCTGACTGGCATAGAAACTGACCAATCAGAACCAAATTGGCTGGTAGGGAAGGGCATTTGGTGGCAAGATCAGGCCAGCATGGGAGGACAGTTGGGGGCAACTAGACCAGCAGGGGAGGGCAGTTGGAGGAAATCAGGAAGGCAGAGGCAGTTAGGGACAATCAGGCCAGCAAGGGAGAGCAGTTAGGAGTGAGATCAGGCCAACAGGGTCGGGTTGTTGGGGGAAGATCAGGCCAGCAGGGGAGGACACTTGGGAGAAACCAGGCTGGCAGGGGAATGCAGTTGGGGGAGAGATCAGGCTGTCAGGGGAGGGCAGTTAGGGGCAAGATCAGGCCAGGAAGAAAGGGCCATTGGGTGTATGATCAGGCCAGCAGGGAAGGGAAGTTGGAGGCAACAAGGCCATCAGAGAAGGGAAGTTGAGGGTGAGATCAAATTGTCAGGGGAGGGCAGTTGGTGACAAGATCAGGCCAGCATAGGAGGGCAGTTAGGGTTCATCACGCCAGCAGAGGTAGTTGGGGAAAAATCAAGTGGGCAGGGGAGAGCAGTTGGGAGTGAGATCAGGCAAGCAGGAGAGGGCAGTTAGGGGAATCAGGCAGAAAGGCAGAGGCAATTAGAGGCAATCAGGCAGGCAAGCAGGTGAACAGTTAGGAACCAGCAGTCCCGGATTGCCAGAGGGATGTGCAACTGCCAGTTTAGGCCCAGCAGTCAGATATCCCACAAGGGGTCCCCAATTGGAAAAGGTGCAGGCTGGGCTGAGCAACTCCCCCTCTGTGCATGACTTTTGTGTACCAGGTCACTAGTTGTTTAATAACATGCTCTTTAGCCTTCAGGTGTTTGAATGTTTTTGGGTATTTTTATTGTAGTAGATTTCTAATTTCATTCCACTGTGATCTGAGAAGATGCTTGATATGAATTCAATTTTCTTGAATTTGTAGGAATTTGTTTTGTGTCTTAACATGTGGTCTATCTTTGAGAATAGTCCATGTGCACTTGAGAAGAATGTATATTTTGCTGTGTTTGGTTGAAATGTTCTATAAATGTCTATTAAATCCATCTTATACAGTGTGTCTTGTAGAGTCTCTCTTTCCTCGTTAAGTTTTTGTCTCAAATATCCATCCAGTGAAGTCATAAGGGTGGTAACATCCCCTACTATGACTGTATGATTGTTAATTTCTCTGTTAAAATCCTGTAGAAGTTTTTAAAAATATTTAAGTCTAGAAACTAGAAACACCAATCAGAAAGGATATATGCACCCCTATGTTAATTGCAACACAATTTACAGTAGCTAGGATTTGGAAACAGGCTAGGTGCCCATCAGCAGATGACTGGATCAGAAAACTATGGTACATCTACACAATGGAATACTATGCTGCTGTAAAAAAGAAGGAATTCTTATCATTTGCAGCAACCTGGATGGAACTAGAGAGCATCATGCTGAGTGAAATAAGCCAGTCAATGAAAGAGAAACACTACATGACCTCACTCATTTATGGATAATAAAGAACATTATAAACTGATGAACCAAAAGATAGATATAGAGACAGTAAAGCAACAAGCAGACTGTCAAATGACAGGGGGGAGGGTAGGGAGATCTGGCGGAGATAAGAGATCAACCGAAGGAATTGAATATATGCATATAAGTCCAACAAATGGACACAAAACTCTGGCAGGGAGGGCATGTTTGGGAAGTGGGGGGGAGGCAATAGTAAGATATGTACACAGATAATAATTTCATAAAAAAGTTTTTTAAAAAATGAAAAACATTATAAAAAAGGATTAAAAGAAAAAATATTTTTAAAAATATGTTTTATTGATATTTTACAGAGAGGAAGGGAGAGAGATAGAGAGCTAGAAACGTCGATGAGAGAGAAACATCGACCAGCCGCCTCCTGCACACCCCACACTGGGGATGTGCCCGGAACCAATGTACATGCCCTTGACCAGAATCGAACCCGGGACCTTTCAGGTTGCAGACCGACGCTCTATCACTGAGCCAAACCGGTTTCGACAGAAAAAAATACTTAAGTCATCCTATATTGGGTGCCTATATGTTTACCATGGTTATATCCTCTTATTGGATTGATCCCTTTAATATTATGTAGTGACATTTGTTGTCTCTTATGATGGCCTTCATTTTGAAGTCTATTTTGTTTGTTATGTGTATTGCTACCCCAGTTTATTTTACATTTGCATGGACATTTTTTTTTCTATTCCTTCACTCTCATCCTGTGTGTGTATCTTTTGTTTTGAGGTGGGTCTCTTGTAGACAGCATATACGTAGTTGGGTCATGTTTTTGTATCCATTCAGCTACCCTACACCTTTTGATTGGAGTATCTATTCCATTTACATTTAGGGTTGTTATTGATGTGTACTTATTTATTGCTATTTTAATTCTGTATGGCTAGGTTTCTATCTCTGTTTCTCCTCATTACAGCAATCCCTTTAGTTGTTTTGGTAATGTTTTTTTTTTTTAAATAAATATTTTATTGATTTTTTACAGAGAGGAAGGGAGAGAGATAGAAAGCTAGAAATGTCGATGAGAGAGAAACATTGACCAGTTGCTTCTTGCACACCTCCTACCGGGAATGTGCCCGCAACCAATGTACATGCCCTTGACCGGAATCGAACCTGGGACCCTTCAGTCCTCAGACCGACGCTCTACCACTGAGCCAAACCGGTTCCGGCGGTAATGTTTTCTTGATGGTGATGTTCTCCTTTAGTTTTCTTTTTTTTTTTTTTAATCTGGCATGCTCTTTATTTGACCATCTATTTTGAATGATAGCCTGGCTGGATATAGTAATCTTCGTTTCAGATCCTTGCTTTTCATCCCATTACCTTTAGTACCTCATGCCATTGCTATCTAGCCTATAGAGTTTCTGATGATAAATCAGGTGTCAGCCTTATGGGAACTCCTTTGTAGGTAACAGTTTTCTTTTCTCTTGCTGCCTTTAAGATTCTCTCTTTTACTTTAATTTTTGGCTTTTTAATTTCGATGTGTCTGGGCATGGGCCTGCTTTTGTGTGTGTGTGTGTGTGTGTGTGTGTGTGTGTGTGTGTGTGTGTGTGATTGGGGGGTGTTGTTCTCTATGCTTCCTAAACTTGTGTATCTTTTTCCTTTACCAGTTTAGGGAAGTTTCCTGCCTTTATTTCTTCAAACACCTTCTCTATGCCTTTCTCCATTTCTGCCTCTTCTGGTACACCCACTCTTCTAATACTGTTATTTGTCACATTGTCCCACAGCTCCCTTAAGCTGTCCTCCTGCTTTTAAATTGTTTTTTCCTCTTAGGTTTTATGATTGAGTCATATTTTCAACACTGTCTTTTAATTCACTTATTTGATCCTCAGTTTCCCCTCATTAGTTGTGTATTCCTTCCAATGTGTTTTTGTGTTATATCATTCTTTATCTCAGAATTTTTTCCCTATGGTTACTATCTTTTTTTTTGCATGCTGTTGAGCATTTTTACCATCATTACCCTGAATTCTGTTTCAGATAAATTTCTTATCTCCACTTCATTTATCTCTTCTCCTGGAGAATTCTTTAGTTATTTCATCTTGGGGTTTTCTTCTTTGTCTCCTTATTTTGGCTTTCTGTAGGGGTTTGTGATTATGTATTATGTAGATCCTCTACATCTCTCAATCTCTAGTGCAGGACAGTGTTAAAAGCTGTTTCTGACTAATTAGGTCAGGCAAAGACTAAAGCCTCTAGACACAGCCTCTTCCTACAGACTGATAGGTTTCTACTTGAATTGACACCAAGGCAATCATATCAGGTATTGGGAGAGTTTTTTCAACAGGATGGGGCAATTGCTTTTGCCTGGAGGCTAATTATTATTTTGAATCTCTTATGTGGCTTCAGGGTAAGGTGTTTTCCACTAAGTGTGTCTTCCCCCACAGGAAAAGCAAATGTCCTCAAGGAAAGAGATCCTCAGCTGTGTGAGTGAATGACTCAGCCCAGGAAACTTGGGGTTTCTGCCTTCTGAGCTCTATCTCCCAAGTCTCCAGTCCACTTCACCCTTCCTCTGCTGGAGCACAAGGTGGGTGGTTCCCCAGGGAATTTTGTGCATTTGCCCTTTAATAGAGTGCCTGAATTTTCAGCTGTCATTCTCTGCCAGGCAGCACCCTGCTGCTTTTCACAGCCAGACTTTATGTGGGTACCCTCCTCAGGTTTGCTGCTCTCTGCTGGGGGGGGAGGAGGTCAGCTTGAGAATTAGATACCAGAGTTCTCAGTGGCAACCCCCGCACAGCTGAGCTATCTCTCCAGTACTTGTTGCTGCCTGTCGGCACCTGGCCAGTCCTTTCATGCCTCCACCCCTCCTAACAGTCTCTATGTGGTCTCCACTTTCATTTCTCGGGTGCCAGGGTCCTCTCCTGTGAGTTTTCCATTGATTTTTCAGGAAATTTTTCTGTATTTTAGTTGTAATATCAGTTTGCTCTTGGGAGCATGTCCATGCAGCATCCACTTACTCTGCTGCCATTTTTAATCCCAGTCAATTCTTCAACTTGCCCTTGAGAGACAAACATTGGACCTGACCTAGAAGTGGTGACTACCCCACTTAAAGTGCCTACTGTGTCGCCAGAGTATGGCATGTGTTCGAGGACAATCCCCAAGGAGATTAATAACTAACCACTTGTTTGACAGCAAGATAAGCTCAGAAGCTAACAAATGGTTAGTCATTCTCTGTGATATTGACACCTTGACCTTAACTTTTTTACATTATTACTTTTTAATCTCCTTTGGGATTGGGAGGCCAGTCAAAATTGTTGTTGAAACTGCTTGTGTCATATTTGGGTTTGAAGTTTATGAGATTTGGAACAGTGAAGAAAAATAGAGTATTTTGCCAGGGACAGCCTGGCAGGTTGAACCGGGCTGAGGTAGGGAGGTGGGAATTGAGAAAAGAAAGAGAGACAGAAAAGCGGGATCAGGAGGACTACAGGTAGCCATTGACCGACTGTAGTAAATTTATTAACTGCACAATGCTTTTTATGCACAAAACACTAATTAGGAAGTCTGTTAAGAGGAGTGTATTCTTTGTTCCTCTTAATCTCTAAAGGAGAGACAGAGCAGAAGGACAACTTCTTAGTACAGTAAATCTCAGTAGATAAATACAGACTTCTTGGCAAGCCATGAAAGGTTGCTCTCATTCTACTGATAGTAGCCATCCAAACAAGTCTGGGGAAACTGTGTGGGTAGGGGGCCAGTCCTGTTAGCCCCATCAGATGCAAGGACCTTGTCAGCTTACATCCTGGCTCCAACAGATGCCCCCCCCTTTTTTTTTAGGCTACTAATAATAAAAGTAAAATTTAAACAATATAAAGTTCTAATATTAAAATAATTGTAAACAATGCCAATGCAAAATCAAACTCCATACATGTTTTCATTTTCAAATTTTGAATGTCAAGAGCAAAATTTTGGCTATTAAATAATAACAAAACAATAAGAGAGAAATCAAAACTATGGACATGTTAACATTTTTAACTACTAAATGAAAGAAAGTCTCTTGTGCTGCTGATGTATATTTACTTAGAGTTCTTGGATTTGGCTGTGCAAGACTTTGCAGAACACTGGCAGCTAACAGATGCTAGTATGAGTAGTAACATGGTTGAAGAAGTAGCTTCAACTTCTTGCTTTTTTATAATCTGCTGCACTTCAGTCATTGATTTCTTCAGATGACTCTATGTTGGTACCTCAGTCTCTTATGTAGCTTTCAGTTTTCTTCTTCCTCTGCTTTGCTGTTATTAGGGTAGTACCTAGTCCTTTTGAGTGAAGGGACACAGGAGCTTGTCTGAGTCCATTGTAGTGATATAACGTAATGCTCCAGCACCCAAATTGGCTGCATTGCTCCTTCTGGAAAGATATAAAACACAACCTCTTCCCCACATTATTACTGAATCTGATAAAACTCTTTTCTGATTTATGCTTCCTTCCACCTAGTTGACTCAGTGGAGGCTATTGCACAGGAGGCCTGATGCCTTCTTTTCACCTGCTGTATCACAATTAAAAAAAATTTTTTTTAAGTATGAAAAGTTTGACTGAGCTTCTCTTGAGGTAACACATAACATCTGTCTCCCCCTTTTATGTTTTTAAAAAAATGATTTTAAGAGTACAATTGGCTTTTCTACAATTGAGTGATATCCATTTGACCAGATTTGATTAGGTTTAAGTCCTCGGGGATTTACTAAAGTTGGTACAGGAAGGTGGATAATATAGTGAGGACATTGCTTCTAATAAAACACAGAAATTGTCGTTCTCAAGTAATATTTTAAAGACTGAAAATTAAATGAAAAGTTCCTCTGAATTAGTGTGCCTTATCGTAGCTGTTTCAATAATTTTTGCTATACTTACCATATAAGTACTATTACTATAGGTTGATGGGCTCCGTAGTAAAATCTGTTAAGGCATAAATAAGAGTTTGTATTTCTACTGAAATATAAGGGGTTTGAAGGACCTTTGCTCTTCTGTAGTAGATCCAGCCTTTCTAGAATTGGATCTATCTGTAAAAATGGTTAATGCCTGAGATATAATATTTCTTTTAATGTGGCAGTTAATACTATTCCCTGTGATAGGAATAAAGCAAGCCCCTAAGTCAGGGTTCCCAGTAGAACATAAAATATTAAGTATTTTTACTTTATGTAGAAGGCTGTGTACATATGATCTGGAAGTACGCACACTGACCTTCCTTGCACTAGGTCTTGGGCAACCTGTAGTAATGTGTAACCGTTGACTGCTAGCGTGGCAAGGTATCTTCACTATATTTCTGGACTATTTCTCCACTGTTCTTGTATGCCACTGCCTGTTCTGTGGCTGGAACAGTTCTATCATGTCCTCTCTGGGATCCGTTGTTGCAGGAATCCATATGGGCTTTTCTGGAAATATAGAAACATATTCTAGACCAGAGGTAAATTAGATTTAGGATCCTTTTGATTTTGTCTAAATTATTTTCTTTGGCTTATTTTGACACTATAAGATTTTATGGGCTTGATGTAATTTACTTACAGGATACTTCTTTTAAGATATTATTCTATTAATCTCCTTTTTTGTATTATTATGAAGCTTTTGTAAAAATTTTTTAATGCAATCTTGACAATCTTTTATTTTTAATTTTTGTACAGAAATATGACTGCTTTGGATTCATTGTATGTAAAGTAATTTTACTATGAGATGAACTATCAATAAAGTTTTGTTAAGACTTTAGGAACAGCCGAAACCGGTTTGGCTCAGTGGATAGAGCGTCGGTCTGGAGACTGAAAGGTACCAGATTCGATTCCGGTTAAGGGCATGTACCTTGGTTGCGGGCACATCTCCGGTAGGGAGTGTGCAAGAGGCAGCTGGTCGATGTCTCTCTCTCATCGACATTTCTAGCTCTCTAGCTCTCTCCCTTCCTCTCTGAAAAATATCAATAAAATATATATTTTTTAAAAAAGACTTTAGGAACAATTTTTTGTCTAGTATAATTAAGTTTTTATGAATACTTAATTATTTCAATTAGTTAATTTAAATTTATCTTAAATAAAGCTTAATTTATTTATTAACTTTACTTGTCCTAGATTATCAACATTAAGTTTCTGCTATTAATATTGAATTTTATATAAAACTTATCAAAGGAAAAATATAAATTATTTACCTTAGTTTAAAAGGCTAAACATATAGACTTTTAATTATAATTTCTATAATATTTGAAGGAAACCTCTTTAATTCCTTCTAGAATAATTTTTATGTTACAGAGAGTTTTATTTAAGAATCTTTGTCTTTCTTTTTTATAACAGGTAATATATAGGGCTGTAGTTTGAAGGTCAAGCCTACAGGCGATTAGCTAGTTATATTACAAGTATTTTTATAATAAGGCTGATTATTAATTTATTTTTAAATTTATTATTTTAATAATAATCTTAGTTTATCCTGTAAATATTAGTGAAAGAGAATTCAAGATTTTAAAATTTCTCTTTTTGTTAAAATTATATTTATATTTCAAAGTATCTTCTTTAAGCTTATTTGCATATACAGGGGGATGATGGGAAGTCTTAGCTAACTTTCATAGAAGATTTATTTAAATTGCTTATAAAGATATTGGCTTAATCAAAGGTTGGCCTTTGTTATTTTAAGATGGCAGCCACAAACCATGTGGCCAGAGTAGTAGCTGCTCAATCTGTTCTTTTAAAAGATAGTCAAATTTATATTGTAGATAAAACTTTTATTAGCTGTTTTTGGTCTTTATTAGAATTGTTTATAAAAATATTGGCTTTTTATTTGGTTGAAAACCTTGATTATAATTTAATAAGTTAATTTATTTAAGTAATTAAAGTAGGTATCTTTACTTAAAGCAAATTTACATTTGATTTCACAAGCTATAAATGTTGCTACACCTCTAGCTTAATGTAGGTGGCTATATAAAGTTAGGTAGTAAATGATGGCTTCTAATCTGTTTTTAGATTTTACTTGGATTTAATTATTTAAACATTAGTTTTTTATGTAACTTAATTTATATGAGACCATGATTATATTTTAAGAGGCTAATTTATAAAGTAACTTAAGTAGGTATCTTTAATTAAAGTAAATTTATTCAGTAAAATTTATAGATTTGATATTTTTATTGGTCTGATCTAAAAGCATGACTTTTGTCATTTTCGAAATTCTACTGCTGTTGAAAAATTTGGCTATCTTTTAAAAATATATTGTTTTTGCCCTTCTTGCAGGTGAAAACCCTTATAACATTTAATATATGTGTATATATAAAATATATTCATTTTTATTTGATAAAGCTTTCCATGTAATTTCAAGTATCACTCAGTTTAATTAAAAAAATTTTATTTAAGAGAGAATAGACTTTTAAAAACATTTTTGGGCCCACAAAATGTCAAAGTCACTCTTGGTCTTGAAATAACTTAGAAAGATTAAACATATATATTAATTCATATTAATATATTAATTCAAAGATTGTATAAGTAAATTATCTTAAATAATATCAATTACATTTAAACTGAATCATAGAATTAATCTTCTTTTTAAAATCAGAGCAATAATTAATACACTTTAAATTCCTAATTATTAGAGAAAATACAATATTTTATTTTCTCAAAAATATATTTTTATAGTTTAGGTATATAATTATTGTATTTATATAATTTCTCCTAATTCAATAAGTACTTAGAACTTTTAAAGCTGGCAAGTTAAATATATTTAGTATTTCCTAGAGTAATAACACTTTATATTTTTAAGAAAAATACAAGACATAATCAATTAATAGAGTCAATTCTGTCCTCTAGGTTTTTTATGAGGTAAATTTAAACTGTAATTTTTATTTGCTAGTAGCTCTGGAAAACTATGTTTGGTTTATTTGAATGTAAATTACCACATTCTTTAAGATGGCTACTGGCAGGACACCAACCTGTCTGCTGGGGGAAGGGCGTCTACCCTTTCCTCCATCAACAAAGGATGTAGCCAGTTACCTGGACTACTTAGATCTTTATAATTAATACATTATTTATTTATCTATATTTTAATAATTTCTTTGAGATTCTAGAGTCTATTATAATTATTTTAAAGCATTTACTTTGGATAAATTCTATGACAGAGACAAATTTACTTATTTTCTTGAAGGCCTTAAGAGTTAACCTTTTAATAAAGTTCACTAGCAATTTTAAAACCATTCTTTATTATGGAAATGCAAATCCTGTTGCTGGAATTAGCTTAAATTTCTTTCAAGACTTTTTCGCCGTTTTTCTCAGGAAAAAGAACCAGCTCTGGGTTTTTCTTTTTTTATTTTTATTTATTTATTTATTTATTTATTTTTAAATATATTTTTATTGATATTTTACAGAGAGGAAGGGAGAGAGATAGAGAGCTAGAAATGTCGATGAGAGAGAAACATCGACCAGCTGCCTCTTGCACACCCCCTACTGGGGATGTGCCCGCAACCAATGTACATGCCCTTGACCGGAATCGAACCTGGGACCTTTCAGTCTGCAGACCAACGCTCTACCACTGAGCCAAACCGGTCTCGGCTGGGTTTTTCATTTCTGTAGCCCTTGCAAAGAGTTAAGTCCAGTTCAAGACCTATCTAATATCCGAAATCGGACGTGTGCACATTTTGTCTTACACCAGCTTTCTCTTTACACGTATACAGATATCCCAGATGCATTTCTAAATTTTTAAAACTTTTTCATGGTGAGAAAGTGTTATGCCCAGACTTCGTGATCCCCAAGGACCACCAGGGAGCCGAGTCCGATGCAATAAACAAAAGAGCCTCTTCCATGCTAGCATGGGCTCTGTCCCACTCACACCGACAGCATGGTGGAAGAGAGAGAGAATGTAACATCTCAATGGGTTTTATACAGGGGGGGACATGACCCTGATTGGTTGGGTTAGGGCTAGGGTCCAGCCACAAAATGGAGGATAGCTCCGCCCTGTCCCACAAGGAGGCAGGGTTCTAGCCTCACCCTTTCAAAAGAAAACTTTTAATTTAATATACTAGGAGAGTGGGCTTCTATATAGGATTGCCACGTGTCTCTCCCTTCCCCTAAATCCTGCTTACTTCAGGGGAAGTTTCAGCAACAGATCTGGCTGAATTTCTTTTCATGCTTAAAAGATAGACAGCTCAAATTTTTTCTTTCTTTTTGGCTTTCTGAAGTAATAACTCACACCCAATTTGGCCAAGATTTGCATTTCCCTGTAAGTTCTCTTATAATTTTTAAACAAGGCATTAAGTAATCTTATTGCAAGTAATCTTACTGTGTGAGAGCAGATAGCCCTGCCCTCTCCTGCTGCCTTTGAATTTCTCTGAACCAGAGGCAGTTTCAGCAGTGGAGTTCCACTTATTAAATTCAATACACAAACTAAGATTCTAATTTGAACAAGAAACAACATTATTTTGTGATCACATAGACTTCAACTTTTGCCTCTAAAGGGCACTTTCACTTTGTCCCATGCTTTACTCCAGACTATCAATAAATTGCTCCTCCCTCTTTGTCCGGAGGAGTTCCTCACCGTCTGCTTCCCAAGTCCTCAGGTCCCTGAATTCGTGTGCCAATTGCCAGGGCCAGCCTGGCAGGTTGAACCGGGCTGAGGTAGGGAGGTGGGAATTGAGAAAAGAAAGAGAGACAGAAAAGCAGGATCAGGAGGACTACAGGTAGCCATTGACCGACTGTAGTAAATTTATTAACTGCACAATGCTTTTTATGCACAAAACACTAATTAGGAAGTCTGTTAAGAGGAGTGTATTCTTTGTTCCTCTTAATCTCTAAAGGAGAGACAGAGCAGAAGGACAATTTCTTAGTACAGTAAATCTCAGTAGATAAATACAGACTTCTTGGCAAGCCATGAAAGGTTGCTCTCATTCTACTGATAGTAGCCATCCAAACAAGTCTGGGGAAACTGTGTGGGTAGGGGCCAGCCCTGTTAGCCCCCTCAGATGCAAGGACCTTGTCAGCTTACATCCTGGCTCCAACAGTATTTTATGTCACATAATGACTGGTTCTAATTAAAATATAACAACATTAAAAATAAAATAAAATAGAACCATGGTCAAGCAAACATGGAACAGACTGACAAATCTCAGACTGAAGAGGTGAGGGTGTGTGGTATGAGATTAACCAAATATCTTATATGCATATAGGCATTACCTATGCTCACAGACAATAGAGTGGATAAGGCTGGGGACAGGGCAGGGAACCAGGTGGAAGGGGGCAATGGAGAAAAAAGGGAGACATCTGTAATACTCTAAACACTAAGAATTTTTTTTCAGTTTTAAATATATTTTATTGTTTATAGTATTACAGATATTTCCCATCCCCCCTTTCCCCATCCTCTCAGACTCCACTTCACCCTCATCTTCATCATCTTATTGCTCATGTCCTTGGGCTCTACATTTAAGCATATTAGTTCTTTTGTTTATCTCTTCTGGTCCCCCCAACCCCACATCGAGGTATGTCAGTCTGTTCCATGCATCCCTGCCTTGGGTCTTATTTTGTTGGTCAATTCATTTTATTCATTAGATTCCACAAATAAGTAAGATCAAGTGATATTTATCTTTCTCAGGTTGGCTTATTTCACTTAGCATAGTATTTTTTCAGGTCCATCCATGCTGTCCCAAAGGGTAAGAGATCCTGTAAGGTTGAGTAAAATCAGAATACAAATATAAGGTTGAGTAAAGCCATAATGCAATATTTTATGATAAACATTAAAGCAAGGCTGGGTCCTTGCTTTAATGTTTATCATAAACATTAAAACATTTCATCCTGTAGGTACAACATCTCGTGATACTCATGACAACCGACCTGACCGCTATGGAATTCTCCCCCTGGGAACTGAGCTGACCCATGCGGAATGCACCTGCCTGCTGGGAACAGACCAGCCTAACCTGTAATTACGGGAGAAGACCACGCCAGAGATGCCACTACAGCAAACAAGGACTTACACAGGGAAACGGGAAGGGGGGAGGCAAAGGGGTGCTGGCTTGCATAGCTGGGCTAGAGTATAAAATTCGGGAAGAAACTTAAAGCGGGGTCCGAGTTTGAAACGGGAGAGTGCCACTGTGCTGGTGCCCCAGCTCGGACCCTAACCCGGGTTAGATTTAATAAAGACTTTCTGCCTTTGCATCGGACTCGGCTCGCTGGTGGTCTGTGGGTTCCAGGATCTACTGGGCACAACTGTAAGGACCCCAAGATTGAGGAATTGGCCTCCCCCACTGCCTGTTCCAGGATGTGACCTTTACGGTTAAAGATTAGATAGGAATGAGGTCAGTTCTTTATGGTTGAAGATTAGGCAAGAATGAAGCCAGTCCCCAGAAACTCCCTACCCTGAAATGCAAAAAGCCAGAATGCAATATTTTATGACAAAACAATAAAAGCAGGGCTAGGAAGGTTTCATCCTGTTGACCGCTGTGGAATTCTCCCCCTGGGAACTGAGCTGACCACCTCGGAATGCACCTGTCAGGAACAGACCATCCAGCCTCCTTAACCGCAGGGCTATAGGTACTTTATCTGTTTCTGGAATTGACCTGCAAAAACAGACCATCCGGCCTCCTCGGGAAATGAGTCAACTGTCAACTATTATGAGCCAAATATTATCTGTTAACATAGTTCCCTGATTTACAGACCACCTGCTTGTGGTTTTAGCCTTTATAAACTCAGGTCCTGTAATTACTCGGGGCTCTCAGCCAGCCAGCATTGATGCTGGCTGCCTGAGAAGCCCCTGCGCTGCGCTTGTACTAATAAAACCTCATGCTTTTTGCATCAAGTTTCGGTCTCGGCGTTTGACATGGGGTCGTCGCCCCCTCCATCGGACTCACCGGGGTTCTTGGGACCTTACACAACATTCCCTCTTTTTTACAGTTGCATAATATTCCATAGTGTAACTGTCCCACAGCTTTTTTATCCATTCATCTACTGATGGGCACTTGGGCTTATGATGGGGCCTCTTTCCTGCGTCCAGCATGGAAAGAGAGATGATTCAGTTCTTCAAGTAGAGGCGGCTGGGGATTGAGAAATATGAAAGAATGAGACAAGATAGAGATAGAAAGAAAAAGCTGGGAAACTGATGGGATCACTGCCCTCTTCTGCTGGAGAGACAGTGATCCAGAGCTGATACAACATGTTTATTTTATACCCCCAAATACCAGGAAGTTTCATCAAAAGGTCAAGACAAAAGAGATTATTTGCATTCTTGAGTAGGACCTAGTATTCCTGGTGTTTGACTGGATTTACATATCAAAGCCCATTTCCTGACACCTGGGAAAATGTGAGAGTCAGTGCTGATATCTGCCTTTTTGGTAAGATGTGTTTCCAAGATGTGGCTTTGCCTGTAGCCTTGGGTTCAGCTGACAATAATTAAAGAAATGCCCGGAGGGTAGGGAGATCTGGGGGAGATAAGAGATCAACCGAAGGACTGGTATGCTTGCATATAAGAACAACCAATGGACACAAAACTCTGGGGAGGGAGGGCATCTATGGGGAGGGGGGGCAATGATAAGCTATGTACACAGATAATACCTTAATAAAAAATATTAAAAAAAAATGCCCATGTGCCTTCCCAGGTGCTGTCTACAGGGCAGTGTCCAAATTTTAGCTATTGTAAATAACACTACTATGAACATAAGGATGCATATGTTCTTTTTTCATTTGAACTTTTTTCTGGAAGTGGGATCACTGAATCACATGGAAGTTCCT
Source organism: Vespertilio murinus (assembly GCA_963924515.1). Lineage (NCBI taxonomy): Eukaryota > Metazoa > Chordata > Mammalia > Chiroptera > Vespertilionidae > Vespertilio > Vespertilio murinus. The sequence goes on from OZ004710.1 coordinate 31,513,267, forward strand.
TTTTTTTTTTTTTTAAGGAAACCCCATACTATTTTCCATAATGGCCCCATCAACCTACATTCCCACCACTAGTGAACTAGTGTTCCCTTTTCTCCACATTCTCACCAGCACTTGTTGATTTTTTTTTTTTGATGATAGCCATTCTGACAGGTGTGTGGTGATATCTCATTGTGGTTTTAATTTGCATTTCTCTGATGATTATTGACTTTGAGCATTTTTTCATGTGCCTCTTGGCCATTTTTATGTCCTCTTTGGAGAAATGTCTGTTCTGGTCTTCTGCCCATTTTTTTTTTTTTTTTTTTTTTTTACTGTAAGACAAACATCCAAATAAAAAATAGGCAGAAAATCTGAATAAACAATAAAGATTGAAAAATTTGTCAAAAAAATGGTAACTATGAAAGATGATTGATGCATTAACTGGCTTGATTGTGGTAATCATTTCTAATATAAAATGTATATGCATAGGCAATCATCATGCTATACAACTTAAATATATACAATTTTTATTTGTCAATTATATCTTGATAAAGCTGAAAAAACATAATATTTAATTATCTATATCAGAACATTAGGGCTCAAATAATTAATTGGGCTATTAAAATATTGCAACTGTAATGAATCTGGATTTCATTAAATTATTCATCTAGCAATATAATCAGAAAGTTAATTTAATTTGAAAAACCAGCAACTGAGGTCCTCTCCCTCCCAGAAATGTATTGCATATATAACCATGAATAAAGAACAGAGAGCCACCTTGTTGAAATATTTGCTCTCACATTGCAGCCATACAGAATGTGAAACAATCATCACCAAAATCACAAATTTCTTTATGTCATTTCCCTTTGAAAATAATTAGTGAGTATCAAATCCATATAAGTAAAAAACTTGCTATACCTCTATTATTGAATGTATGTTTGTGTTGTACTTATGATAACATGAGCTTCTTGGGGATACAGCCCCTATTTTGTCATTGTTTTATATTAAATTTGACCTAATACAAAGCAACCTCTCCTAAAACATGTGTTAAATTAAATTGCTTCCCTAATTGGTCTCTCTGCTTCCAAGCCATCCTCCTCTCCAAAATTCTGCCAGTTCTTTTATAAAATTACATCAATGATGATGTAATTTTATTATTCCAAAACCTTAAATGGCCGTTCATAATATATTTAATAAGACAATGTCCACACACTCTGTCTGGGCATACAAGGACCTTCAAACCCTGCCTTTAGCCTATATTCTTAATCTCACACCCAGCTTCTCCTCTTCATATACCCTCTTCTCAAGCCTTACTAGTTGTTCCTAGAAAATTTTGGATTTTCATTACTCTCTGCCCTTGCAAATGCTGATTCCTCTGTCTAAAGGTCCTTCCATTCTCATATGTCTGGCAAAGTCATATTTATTATTAAATATAACTATTTTGTAGCTTTTCCTGACCCTTCACAGAATTAATGTCTCCCCATTTTTCTATTTTAATATGTTTATTTATTCTGAAAATGGATGAGTTAATCTGAGAAGTGAAGAAGAGATGGAAGGAGGAAGCGTCCTGGCAATGGACTTACTTACTCAAGCAGCGACTGCAACATTACGTGTAAAGCATATTGTTTAAGTGTCAGTGGGACAAGGAAGCTAAATGATCTTTTAGTCATGAGATGCTAAATTGCAGCTTGTACACTGCATTTACGTGTACTCATTTATGCGTGAGGGGGCAGGGTGCAAAGAGAAAGAGAGAAACAGAGCTCAGAGAGATGAGCCTGGACGCAGTGCAGCAAGAGCAGATGGGCAGATCCATATTTCTTCTGTTTTACAGTTTCTAGCTCTGCATCTAGCGCTTTAGCAAGTGGGTGGGAGAGGAGGAAATGGGAGGGCTTATGCTCTCTCTGAGCGTGCCCAGCCTCAACTGCCTGATAGATCACCTTCCACTCCCAAAAGGCCAGTTCCTATTCGCCATGACTCATGCCTTTTGTGCCAGCCTGGGAGCTCTCTGCCCTGCAGCTCCACAGGTGGTATCAGTTCTGTGAGAAGGTTCCCGCCAGGGTAGGCAGTGGAGCGCCGCACAAGGCGCCTTCCAGCATCCCAGCTGCGGCCCCAGTAGTTCCGACCAGCGCCAGCAGGCCTGCTAGGTCGATCTTCGAGCTGAAGATGCGGCAGGGTTGGAAGATGGCTCTGTCCGCGGGGCTGCGGTGCTGCCGCCGGGTACTTTCCTGGGTGCCAGTGCTCGTCATCGTCTTCGTCGTGCTCTGGTCTTACTATGCCTACGTCTTTGAGCTCTGCCTGGGTAAGTGGAGCTGGGCTCCTTAAGGTAGGGGAATTATGCTCCAGCATCACTGTCTGCCCTTATCCCTCACACTGCGGTTTTTTCTTTAGTTCACTGGGGGAGCTCCTCACCTCCAATCTCCGTCTTCCCACAAAATTCCATGCCTTCCCCTCCCCCAGGGGGTCCCACCTCATCGCCATGGCTTCCCACACAGGGTTTCTTACATTATTTCCTGGTCTCACCCACAAGAAATTTCATGCTCTTCCCACTAGGGCTCCCTTTTCTCCTAAAGGACAAACACTTGTGTCTTGTGTTCTCATTTTGGAGGCTCCTGCCCTACTAAAGTGAGAAAACAACACATCCAGTATCCTTAAACAGTTCACTTATATTAATTTACAAGTCTCACCAATGCATTCAACTAGGAGCCCCACATTTTTCAAAACCCTCTAACTAGGAATCTCAAAATATTTCCTGTATTTTCTTTCTAGACTCTCCTTTTTCTAATGTGGGGATTCATCCTGTTCCCATGTTCTCGCACACGTGATGAAGTGTTTTACATCTCCCACGTGGGACCCCCCCCCCCCCAGTATTCCTTGTTCTATCACACTGAAGTTACCCCTTTTCACAAACTGGCAAGACCTCCATTCTCTTCCCCAGTGGGCTTCAACATTTTTCATCCTCTCCAATGGAGTTTAAGTCCTACAATAGATCCTGCTTTGTCCCTTCACATTAGAGCCCCTGGGGTTCCCTTAGTCTCTTGCCTTTTTGCTTTGAGGAGCATTAATTATTTCCCTTAGAGACTCCACATTATTTTCTGACATCCAATACCAGGCACCCTGCTTTTTATAACACTGTGGTCCTGCCTTGTCCATTTCTTCTCGCACTACAGGGTCTGCTTTACTCTCCCACAAGGGTTCCAACAATAGCTCTCACATCCTTTCCAAGGGCCACAATTTTTCTAATGATGATTCTCCTTTTACCTTATTTAAAAAATCTACTTCCCGTTTCCTGCAGTTTCCTTCCACTGTTAGCTACACATTTTGCAAATCCTCTTTCTCAGAGGTTTCTTACCATTTTCTCTTATTTCCCACTAGGATTTCACTTGTACCCAGGCTTCTCAAAAAAGAAAAATACCATCTGTTCCCACGGGAGTTTCTAATATTTCTCGCCCCTTTTATTTTATAAATTTGAGGTCTCCTCTTGTACTCTGTCTTTTCACACTAAAGAGTATTCCATCCTCTCTTTATCTATAAAATGGTTCACACAGTATATTCTATCTTATAAACTCAGAATATTTCTAGACTTAAACCCCAAGACCCTATTCTGTGTTTTCCCCAGTTGGATAACCCCTAGTCCCCTATCTTTATCACTAGTGTCCTTATCAATTCACAGTGGACTTTTCATATATCATGTATCCTCACAACAGAACCTCTGCTTTTTCACAGTGAGATCTCCCCTTGCCCCTATTCTCTCATATTGAATACTTTCCATCTCTTCTCTGAGATTCTACTAATAGTTATTGTCACTTCAATTCTAGAATCTCACTTCTAGCACATTTAAACTTGTGTCCTATAATGTTCCCTACTCATTCAGTATGAGCTCCCAGTATATTTCCAGTCCCCTCACATTAGGGCTCTTATTTGTTCTGTTGGACATTATCTCCCATGTCCTTCCAAGACTGCTTTATTTCTTCATAGCAGATTTTATCACCTTAAAAAATTATAGTTAGGATCCTGCTTTTTCCAACCACAGTAATGAGTTCACTAGAGAGGCAGGAGATACCCCTCTTCTTAAATATAGAATTTTCTTCTAGTCAATTCTGTGCATTAGAGTTTGAATTTTCCTCTTTTTCTTAGATTTAATGTGGAAAATGCATTACGAGTTATTAAGATTAAATTCAATTAGTTGCCTTCATACATACAGATTTTGGTTTTGTTTTTCTTTTTATCTAAATCTGGTATGGCGGTGCATTAAGTGGGTTGTGGAATGACTGACTGGAAGTTTTTCTCTTCATAGTCCTCACCCTTACTTTTCTGAAGGGCTAATAGAAGGGTTAAACGTTCACCTCCATCATTATGGTATGGATTTTATTGTAAATACTATTAAACATATTTTAGATCTTTTCAATACTGACCCACATGAACTTTGCCAAGCAACATTAAAAAAATTAGTAATGATTATGGATAATACTTACATAGTGTTTAAGCTTTGCCAGACTATGTTCTAAATACTGTAGATATATTAACTCTCAACTCAGGTTGATACAAAGCAGGTACCATTACTGTCCATTGTGCATATTGCAAACTGAGGCACAGATGAACAAAATGAGGTAAAGACCAACTTAGAGTCAGTGCACGTAATCAGCTTTCCACAGGTTTTAATTAAGCCATACAATATTAAAAGTTGAAAAGGAATGTAGATTTTTTTTGGGGGGTTGTTTTATTTAATACCAGTGGTCCGGTGCACAAAATTCATGCACGGGGGGGGGGGGGTTCCCTCAGCCAGGCCTGCACCCTCTCTAATTGGGGACCCCACAGGGATCTGGCCTAAACTGGTAGTAGGACATTCCTCACAATCTGGGACTGCTAGCTCCTAACCCAGGGGTGGGCAAACTTTTTGACTTGAGGGCCACAATGGGTTCTTAAACTGGACCGGAGGGCTGGAACAAAAGCAACCTGACCATGCTGGCACTCTCATCTTGGGCTGTTGGTGAAGGAGCGGAGGGAGAGCAAGAGAACCCTCCGCTCTTTCGGCTCCGTGGGCCGGATAGAACAGCCGAACGGGCCAGATCCGGCCCGCGGGCCGCAGTTTGCCCACGGCTGTCCTAACCACTCAACTGCCTTCCTGCCTGATTGCCCCTAACCACTCTGCCTGCTGGCCTGCTCATCCCCAACTGGCCTGATCACCCCCAACAGCCCTTCAGCTGTCCTGATCACCCACAACTGCTGTCCCATCCTGGCCTGATCACCCACAATTGCCTTCCCCTTTTGGCCCCTAATTGCCTCTACTTCAGCCCCGTTTGTCACAGTGTTTCCCAAACTTTTGACATATGTGTACCCCTTCTATAATTTTCATAACGCTGAGTACCTCTCATCAAAAAAAGGATGTATTGTAATAACGATCAAAATATATTTATTTTTTTCCTTTTTTAGTACATACACAAAATAATAATAAATGAAAAATAAAATTATCCATAATAATTTATAAATAAAAGTTATATTATAAATAACATTTATTTGCACACCGGACCATCTGATGCCTCACAAGACTGTCTTGACTTAACTCATGAGAATGTAGAATTAGACACAGCTAAGCACGGTGCAGTGCATATCCCCACCAAACTCTGCTGCAACGTGTACCCCCACCAAACTCTTCCTGTACCCCTGGGGGTACGCGTACCACACTTTGGGAAACACTGGTCTGGAAGAATGTCCAGAAGGTTTCCTGGAAGGTCTCCCAGTCAAATTAACATATTACCCTTTTATTAGTAGATACAGGCCTGATACATGGGTGGGGACTAGCTGGTTTGCCCTGAAGGGTGTCCCAGATCAGGGTGAGGGTTCCTTGGGGGGGGGGCAGGGCAGCCAGCATGAGGGGCCTGTGATGGTTTGCAGGCCAACCCCCATTGGTGCTAACCTGGGCAAGGGGCTGGGGCAGTTTGCAGGTCAGCCACGCCTCCATGGGGTGAGGGGCCCTCTAGGGGTTCATTGCCAGCTTGGGTAAGGGGCTGAGGGCCATTTTCAGGCTGGCCACACTCCCTTCAGGCTAGGGGTCCCCACTGGGGTGCCTGGACAGCCTGGGTGAGTGACTGATAGCTGTTTGCAGGCTGGTCATGCCCCCCAGTGGGGATCCTCACCCCATGGGGGCATGGCCAGCCTGGGTAAAGGGCTAAGGACCATTTTCAGGCCCCTCCATCAATGGCCAGTCCAGGTTACCCAAGCCTCCAGCGTGCTCAGCCTGGCTCTGTGGCTGCTGCCCACAGGCCCCTCCTTCAGTGGCCAACTAGGGCAGACAGGAAAGTTTGGGGGTGACACAAGCCTCCCTCTAGCTCTGGCTTGCTCTGTGGCCACCTCCCACAGAGCCATTTTTGGCAGCGGGTTCAGGAGGGCGGGAAGCTTGGTTTTCTCCATCTCTGGGGTGACCCAAGCCTCCTACCCACTCCAGCTGGCTCTGTGGCTGCGGCATCTTTGTCCAGGTAATTTGCATGTTTCCTCCTGATTGGCTGTGAGCATCATGATGTGACAGTTAATTATCATATTTTTCTCTTATTAGTATAGATATAATGCAGAGCAGTTGTTACATGTCAGACTATTTTTAAATGACTCTATACACTTTTATCTCTCCCCCTCCCCTCTTGCTTTCCCTTAATCCTCATACTAAATTTATGAGGTACATAATATTCCTATATTAAAGATAAGACAAGTGAGACACAGACAGAGCAAGAAGCTTGCCAAAGATTACAGAGCTAGTAAATAGTCAAAGCTTGGATGGCAACCCAGGCAGTCGGCTCCACCGTCCATGTTTTAATCACCACAGTATCTTAAAAAAAAAAAAAAATATATATATATATATATATATATATATATAATTGATTTTTTACAGAGAGGAAGAGAGAGGGATAGAGAGTTAGAAACATCAATGAGAGAGAATCATTGATCAGCTGCCTCTTGCACACCCCCTACTGGGGATGTGCCCGCAACCAAGAACACATGCCTCTGACCGGAATCGAACCTGGGACCTTTCAGTCCGCAGGCTGACGCTCTATCCACTGAGCCAAACCAGTTTCGGCAATCACCACAGTATTTTAACTCTTTCCTTTTTCAACTAATACAGAGGTCAAAACTTATAACCTACTGGCCAAATGTAGCCTGCAGATGTTTGTTATTTGGCCTGAACAATGTTTTCTTAACATTTTGCACCAGTTGCTATTATTTAAAAAACAAAGAAACAGGTAGCCTTGTCATCCAATTCTGGCTCCATCAGTCCACCCTGTCTTCTTCATTTTACAATCTTTCACAAATTAGAGACCTGGCTTTCAGAAAGGTTAAATGAAATTTTTCTAAAGTCACATGTTTATTAAATTAATGGAAAATTGGATGTCAAGTCTGCCTGATATCAAAGCAATACAACGAAATTAACAGATTTAAGTTTCAGTATGACTAAAAAAAGTAATATTAAGGACCTAATTTCTTTCCAGAAATAGAAATAGAAACTGATGTATTTCTCTCTAATGTTAGGATAGAGCTGAAGCCAAAAATGGTATATATTTTTAAAAAGTTATTTCTGTTCATTTTTATTCTGTGCAACATATTGCTAATTTTGCCTTCTGGGATCTTGGCCATTGTTTTTTGTATTCCTATAAAATATTACTTTATTTTATTATTATTATTTTTTAATAATTTATTTTTTAATAAACTTATTATCTGTGTACATATTTTACCATTGCCCCCCCCCAACATGCCCTCCCTCCCTAGAGTTTTCTGTCCATTGGTTATACTTATATGCATCTATACAAGTCCTTCGGTTGATCTCATATCTCCCCCATCTCTCCCTACCCTCCCCGCTGTAATTTGACAGTCTGCTTGTTGCTTTACTGTCTCAATATCTATCTTATGGTTCATCAATTTATAATGTTCTTTATTATCCATAAATGAGTGAAGTCATGTAGTGTTTCTCTTTCATTGACTGGCTTATTTCACTCAGCATGATGCTCTCTAGTTCCATCCAGGTTGCTGCAAATGATAAGAATTCCTTCTTTTTTACAGCAGCATAGTATTCCATTGTGTAGATGTACCATAGTTTTCTGATCCAATCATCTGCTGACAGGCACCTAGCCTGTTTCCAAATCCTAGCTATTGTAAATTGTGCTGCTATGAACATAGCGGTGCATATATCCTTTCTGATTGGTGTTTCTGTTTTATTGAGATATATTCCTAAATGTGGGATTATTAGGTCAAATGGAAGGACCATTTTTAATATTTTGAGGAAATACCATTCTGTTTTCCACAGTGGCTAGAGCCTTGGCCTGCCGACAGTAGGGTCCATATTCAATTCTTATCAAGGACATTTACCTAGGCTACAGGCTCCTCCCTGGCTGGGGCTCATGCAGGAGACAATCAATCAAAGTGTCCCTCTCACATTAATGTTTCTCTCTGTCACTCCCTCTCTCATCTACACTCTCTAAAAATCAATGGAAACATATTATCAGGTGAGGAAGAAGGAAGGAAGGAAGGAAGGAAGGAAGGAAGGAAGGAAGGAAGGAAGAAAGAAAGGTAGAAAGAAAGCAAGAAAAAAAGGAAGCAAGCACGAAAGCGAGCACGAAAGAGAGCAAGAAAGCAAGCAAGCAAGCAAACAAGAAAGAAAGAAAGAAAGAAAGAAAGAAAGAAAGAAAGAAAGAAAGAAAGAAAAGAAAGAAAGAAAGAAAGAAAGAAAGAAAGGAGAAATAAAGGTCATATTCTATGAAAGAGAAATATTAAAAATGTCTAAAAAAAGTTGTCATTTTGTCATGGTGAAGGGACTGGAGTCCATCTTGATGAAAACACCTTGGTGGTTGGCAGTGGCTGCAGTGGTGGGGTGATGGGGCTGGTGCCTTCCCTTGATCAGCCTGGTTGCTTCCTTCAGAGGGAGGCCAGACTGCAGCTTAGGCCTGCTCCCCATGTCCTTGAGCAGGCCTAAGCCGTCAGTAGGATATCCCCTAAGGGCTCCCATTTTGTGAGAGGGGGCAGGCTGAGCTGAGGGCCCCCCCCTCCCAGTTCACAAATTTTGTTCATCAGGCCCTTAGAAATTAATATTCATTAAGCACTTACCTTGTGCCAGATATAATGCTGAACGGCATTTTCATGAGATTAACACATTTAAATCTCAGGTAACCTTGTGAGTAGGTACAGTTAGAAAAGTTAAGGATTTTGCACAGGGCCACAAAATAGTATGACTGAGATTTTCAACCAGATAATTCTACTTCCGAGTTGGCATGAAACCTCAATATGATGTTACCTCTAAATAGACAAGAAATGCTTGGTATTTGAAGATGTTCTACAATGAATACTTTTTGAAAATGAATAATCATCTAAATTATACCCTTTTAAGTTCTTAATTTTGGGGCATTTCCATTTGCTGTTTTATTTTAAACAAGGTTATACCTATACTTGTTGAATGAGTAGAAATTTTTAAATACTCAAAGTTTGAGATAAAGAAAGATAGCAAAGAATGAAATGTAATTTGTACCTTCCTTTATCTCAGCATGCTGATGATTTCCTAAAATACCATTGACAGTCTATCTTAAAAATAATGCTATGGAGAAATGGATAAGAAAAATAATGTTTTTAAATATTAATAATTTTTATCTTTTTCTCTCTTTTAACAGTTACTGTTTTGAGCCCAGCAGAAAAAGGTAAGAGGGTGTTATGAATTGTATTGGTTAGCAGTGTTCTTTTTTTCTATCTAAACGTGAATTAATTACATGAAAGTTTATACTTGGAGCAACTTTCCAGGAATACACTGAGGTAAGTGGAATGTTAAGGATGATGGTTTTCAGGAAGCTTACCAAGTTGTAGAGGAAAGCATATTGTTAGTGGTATTTGGGCTATAGGACAAAAATTGCAAATTTCCAAGAATTATGATGGAAAAAGTACAGATAACCACTCAGTTGGCCAAAGTGACCCTAGGCTCTCTCTTAGTTCATCACTGTTTTCTTAGGAAGTATGCTGTTGGTATTTTAATAAGGATTGCATTGAATCAACACATTGTTTTGGGTATTTTTGGCATTTTCATGATATTAATTATCCCAATACATGAACACGGTATATTCTTCCACTTGTCTATGACTTCAATATATTTTTGCAATGTCATGTAGTTTTATGAGTACAGGTCTTTTACATAATTGGTTAAGATTATTCATGAATATCTTATTTTTTTTATTGTTGCGGTGTTTGATGGGATTGTTTCTTGTTTTCTCTTTCTGAGAGTTCATTGTTGATGTATAAAAAGAGTATAGAATTATGTTTTTAATTTTGTATCTTTTTTTCAGTGCTGCTCTCATTTATTAAATCTAGTAGTTTTTGATGGAGTCTTTAGGTTTTTCTATGTACAATTTCATTTCATCTGTGAATAATGACAGTTTCATGTCCTCCTTTCCAATTTGGATGACTTTTATTTTTTCTTCTTGTCTGAACTCTATGGCTAGCATTTCCATTATTATGTCAAACATGAGTGGTGCAAGTGGGCATTCCTGTCTTGTTTCTGTTCTTTGGGGATATGGTTTTACTCTTTACCCATTATGTATGATGTTGGCTGTAGTTTTGTCATATAAGCCTTTTATTATTTTGAGGTATAATTTCTTTATTCTGACTTTGTTGAGAGGTTGTGTGTGTGTGTTTTAATCCAAAAAGTGTGTTATATTTTGTCGAATGCGGTTTTTTGCATCAATCAATATGATCATTTGGCTTTTGTCTTTCATTTTGCTTATGTGATGTGTCACATTTGTTGATATGTGGATATTGTACCATCATTGAATCCCCAAAATAAATCCCACTTGGTCATGGTGTATCATCTTTCTAAAGTAATGCCAATTCCAATTTCATAAAATTTAGTTGAGGATTTTGGCATCTATGTTCATCAAGCATATTGGCTCGGAATTCTCTATCTTTATAGTGTCATTATCAGATTTTTGGATTAGGATAATTCTAGCTTCATATAAAGAACTTGGAAGTGTGACTTCATCTTGAATTTTTTAGAATAGTCTGAGGAGGGTCGGTTTTAGTTCTTTTCTGAATGTTTTGTAAATCCCCTCTGTAAAGCCATCCGGACCAGGACTTTTATTTGTAGAAGAGTTTTGATTGCTGCTTCTATTTCATCAGTATTTTTCCATTGTTTTTTTTTTTTTAAAACTAAGGTATTATATGTGTACGTATCTTACCATTTCCCCCCAACACCACACTACCATACATGCCCTCACCCCCCAGTGTTTTGCGTCCATTGGTTATGTTTATATGCATGCACACAATTCCTTCGGTTGATCTCTCATCTCCCCTACCTCTCACTAATCTTCCTGCTGTAATTTGACAGTCTATGTGATGTTTTACTGCCTCTCTATGTTTTTATTCATCAGTTTTAAAATGTTCTTTATTGTCCACAAATGTATGAGATCATGTGGTATTTTTCTTTCATTGACTGTCTTTTTCTTTCATTTTTTAATTAAGGTATTATATGCATACATATCTTATTGTTCCCCCCCCCCCCACACTCCCATACATATCTTTACCCCCCAGAGTTTTGCGTCCATAGGTTATGTATATGAATGCATACAGGTCCTTCAGTTGATCTCTTATCTCCCCCAGATCTCCCTACCCTTCCCGCTGTAATTTGACAGTCTGTTTGTTGCTTTACTGTCTATCTTTTTGTTCATCAGTTTATTATGTTCTTTATTAACCATAAATGACTGAAATCATATGGTATTTTTCTATCATTGACTGGCTTATTTCACTTAGCATACGTTATTCAATTCCATCTAGGATGCTGCAAATGGTAAGAATTCCTTCTTTTTTAGATGCTGCAAATGGTAAGAATTCCTTCTTTTTTATGGCAGCATAGTATTCCATTGTGTAGATGTACCATAGTTTTCTGATCCAATCATCTGCTGACGGACACCTAGGTTGTTTCCAAATCTTAGCGATTGTAAATTGTGCTGCTATGAAGACAGGGGTACAAATATTCTTTGTGATTGGTGTTTCTAGTTTCTTGGGATATATTCCTAGGAGTGGGATAACTGTGTCAAATGGGACTTACATTTTTAGTTTTTTGAGGAAACTCCATACTGTTCTCCACAGTGACTGCAGAAGTCTGCATTCTCACCAATGGTTCATGAGGGTTCCTTTTCCTCCTCATCCTCTCCAGCACTTGTCGTTTGTTGATTTGTTCATGATAGACATTCTGACAGGTGGGAGATGGTACCGCATTGCCGTTTTGATTTGCATCTCTTGGGTAATTAGTGACTTTGAGCATGTTTTCATGTGTCTCTTTGCCTTCCTTCTGTCTTCTTTTGAAAATATTCTGTTTAGGTCCATTGCCCATTTTTTAATTGGCTCATTTAGTTATATAATCTGTCTGTAGATGTTGGAGATTAAACCTTTATCAGTGATAACATTTGAAAATATGTTCTCCCATACAGTGGACTTTCTTGTTGTTTAGTTGATAGTTTTTTTTCCCCTGTAAAAAAGCTTTTTATTTTGATGTAGTCCCATTTGTTTATTTTCTCTTTGGCTTCCATTGCTCTAGGGGCAGTATCAATGAAGTTCTTTAGGCATATGTCAGAGATTTTGCTACCTGTGAATGCCTCTAGTATTTTTATGGTAGAAAATGAAAATACAATCATATTCTCCACCAAAAGTTAATACAATAAAAAATGAAAATAAAATAAAAAATAGAAAAATTAGCATAAAAATGTGCAGTAGTGAAGGTCATTCACTTCCTCTGCTATTTTATTTGGCATGCCTGTTTCTCAGTCCAGACAGTATTGCAATTCCCTCCGTTCCTTGCACCTCAGTTATGTAAGATAGTTCTTAATTTTAAGTAGGCTATTTCTTAGTTACTTGTGTCCATTTATTTTTGATTAATTAAAAGTAATAATAAAAAGTCAGTTTGTAATTCAGTCCCTAGGTGGCAGTGTTTCTGGTTTGATTTCTCCGTCTTTTTGGCTGCTCTAGCCTTCTTTCTCTGTGGCATGCTCTATGGTTTGTGGAGGTGGGCTGCCTCGGTGCTGGCTCCCAGGTGGTCTCTTCCCACTCTGACCCCGTTTCCAGGAAGGCAATTTCCCCCTGCAGTCTCCCAGGATATTCCAAACTGGGTATTCTTTGCTTAGTACTCAGAAGCAGTGGGATGAAGGGGAACAGGCGCAGGATGGATTTTTCTAAGGTGACCAGACGTTCCGCTTTTGGCAAGAAAGTCCCAATTTTTAACAATTTGTCCCGCGTCCCTTTGCGTTTTAAAAAAGTCCTGATTTTTGGAAAGATCACGCCAGATCCAACAGTGGGTCTTGCAGCGCGCACGATTTTCTCTGCAGCCGCTGCCACTTTTGGAGCTGCCTTGGCCATGCCACTGCAGCGGGGACCCAGATCCCTCACGTTGTCTCCGGCAAACTCTGAACTTTCCGTGAGTGTTTGAAGAACTTCCTTGAATCCACCTGTTTGTGCCGATTGGGGCGTCACAGCTGTTTGGTGGTCTCCACTGTTGTGGGTTTTTCAGGCCTCAGATAAGATCCTCTTTTCTTTGCAAGATGGAGTAGTTTTCCCTCTGAGCCCATAGCTCTTGGAGAGGTCTCTGCCAGTTGCATTTTAATTATGATGTGTCTTCGTGTGGTCCTCTTTGGATTCCTTCTGTTTGGGGTTCTGTGCGCTTCCTGTTCTTGTAAGTCTATTTCTTTCACCAGGTGGGGGAAGTTTTCTGTCATTATTTCTTCAAATAGGTTTTCAGTGTCTTGCATTCTCCCTTCTTCTGGCACCCCCATAATTCTGATGTTGATATGCTTGAAGTTGTCCCAAAGGCTTCTTATACTATCTTCAACTTTTTGGATTCTCTTCTCTTTTTGCTTCTCCAGAGAAGTGTCCTTTGTCTCCTTGTATTCCAAATCTTTGACTTGATTTTTGCATTCCTCTAGTCTGCTATTGGATCTCTGTATAATATTCTTTATTTCCATTAGTGTATGTTTAATTTTTAGTTGGTCCTTTTTTCCTATCCTAGAGGTTCTCATTACATTTATCAGCCTTTTCTAGGCAATTCTTGAAAAACCTTATAACTGTGGTTTTGAACTCTATATACAATCTTTTGTTCTCCTCCATTTCTTTTGTTTGAGATCTCTTTCCTTGTCTGGGCATTTTCGCTGCTTCCTTGAGTTGGTAGGGTGGCTTTGTGTGCTTGGCGATCTATTTGGTCTGGTGGGTCTGCCTTCCAGTTACCCGAGGTAGACACTCTGTTTGACGTGCCTGTTTCCTAGTCAGGACAGTATTGCAGTTCCCTGCGTTCCACTGATCCTCAGTGTTGTAGTCCTCAGTCCTGATTATCAAGAAGGCAGTACATCTTTATTTCTTATATTCCTTTTTTTTGTGTTTACACAAGAGTCAATTTGTGATTCAACCCCTGGGTGGCAGTGTTTCTGGATTTATCTCTGGGTCTATAGGTCCTCTCTAGTCTATTCTTATATTCTGCCTTCTCTGTGGCACTTAATACCCATTTGGGGGAAGGGTCACCCCAGAGCTGGTTCTCTGATAGTTATTCCCCGCTCTGATCCCCACGTTTCACAAAAACAACTTTCCCCTGCAATCTCTTAGAGTGTCCCTAATTCGGTGATCTTATATATTGGGCTTAGTAATCAAAAGCAAGGATTTAAACGGAAGAGGAGAGAGGAGAGAGAGGAAGAGAGGGAGAGAAGAGCCACAGTAAGTGTGCAAACAACTCCAGCGCTTTATGCAAGTCTGTGCAGTCTTTTTTTCCCCTTGTGTCTAAGCGGCTGGCACACTTTTAAAATTTTTAGGCTGACCTTATGTGCCTAGTTAAGCTATGGGTTGCTTTTTAGTGTTACCTTCTGTTAGCAGCTCTGTGGACCCTCTTCCACATCAGTGGATCACACCAACCCCAAAGGCTGCAGATTTTTCTGTTCACAGACTTCCCCAGGTCCTACAGCTCCTGCAGTGTAAGTTTCTCTCTTATGCTCAGACCATAGACCTCACCTTATCATAGGCGAAATCTGACCTTTCCATGAGGGGATTCATATCTCCTCTGAATCCGAGTAATTGCACCATTTGGGAACTGGTGTTCTCAGGTTCTCAGCTGTTTTGTGGTGCCATAGTTGTAGATTTCCCAGGCTTTTCAGGCTCCTGATAACATCCACTTTTCTTTTAAGATGGTGTGGTCTCCGAGTCCAAGCCAGTTGCTCTGGGAGGAAACCCAGCAGCAGTGGGGGCTGCTTGGTCAGAGGAATCCCATCCAGCTGTCCCCCACAGTCCCCTGGAGTATAGCTGTTCCTCAACTCACCAACAAACACTCCCTGCTGTATATTCTTGCTTATTTTGCTCAAGTGTTAATTAACCCTAAAGGCGTGGATTTAGGGTTAATTAAATTAACCCTAAATTTCTGGGCCTCTATTCTGTTTCATTAACCTATATATACCTGTTTTTATGCCAGTGCCATGCTGTTTAGAATATTATGGCCTCACTAGAGGCCCATTGCAGGAAGATTTCTGCAATAGGGCTTCCTGCGGCCATCCTGCTTGCTTCCCTTCCTTTTCCCCTTCCCCACTTGCTTCCCTCCAGTCTCCGACACCCTGCTTGCTTCTCTGCACCTTCGATTCCTTCTACACTGTCTTCAGTCTTTGCTCTGCACCTAGATATGCAAATTAACCACCATCTTGGTTCAATTAATTTGCACATTTGCTCCTGATTGGCTTGTGGGTGTGTTTGGTGGGCGTGGCTAGTTGGTGTAGCAAAGGTATGGTCAATTTGCATGTTTCTCTTTTATTGGATAGGATAGTATAGTTTGATATAAGATAGTGTGATTCACCTTTGTTGTTCTCAATATTGCTATGGCTATTCGGGGTCTTTTATGGTGCCATATAACTTTCTGGAATATTTTGTCTAGTTCTGTGAAATACACCATTGTTGCCTTAATAAGTATTGTGTTGAGTACATTGATTGTTTGGGTACTTTTAATTATGTTAATTCTTTCTATTCATGAGCATAGCATATGCTTCCAATTATTTGTATCTTCTTTAATTTCTTTCTTCAGTGCCTTATAATTTGCCATGTACAGGTATTTTACATTATTGGTTAAATTTATTTCTAGGTATATTAAAAAATGCAATTCTAAGTGGTATTTTTTTAGTTTTCCATTTGGATGATTCATTACCTGTGTATAAAAATGCAATTGATTTCTGGATATCTATTTTGTATCCTGCTACCTTACTGAACTCATTTATGCATTTTGATAGTTTTTTTTTTTTGGAAGGGTGTCGAATGTTTAGGGTTCCCTATATATAGTATCATGTCATCTGAAAATAATGAGTTTTTCTTATACCTTTCCAATTTAGATGCCTTTTATTTCATTTTCTTGTGTGATTGCTGTGAATAGGAATTCCATTCCAGTATTATGTTTGAAAAGAATGGTAAAAGTGGATATCCCTGTCTTATTCCAATCTTAAGAAAAATACTATTAGTTTTTGACTGTTGAGTATGATGTTAACTGTGGATATGCTATATATGGCATTTGTTGTATTTAGATATAATATCTTCACTCCCAGCTTACTGAAAGTTTTAAAAAATATTTTTTTATTGTTTTCAGAGAGGAAGGGAGAGGGGAAGAGAATTGTCCGATGTTTTACATTTAACATCAATGATGAGAGAATCATTGATCAGCTGCCTACTGCATGGCCTTAGACTGGGGATCAGGCTTGTAACCCTGGCACATGCCCTGACTGGGAATCGAACCATGTCTTTCTGGTTCACAGGTCAATGCTCAATCACTAAGCCATATCAGCTGGAATGAAAGTTTTTATTTTTCTTATTATATACTTTTTTCTTTTTTAATCTTTATTGTTAAAAGTATTACATATGTCCTCTTTATCCCCTTTGACCTCTCCCAGCCAACCCCTAGCCTCCACTCCAGGCCTTTACCCTCCTACGTGTCCATGGGTTATGCATATATACATACCAGTTCATTGGTTGATCTCTTCCCACCCGCTCACATTTCTCTCCCTTCCCTCTGAGATTTGATAGTCTGCTCAAAAATTCTATATTCCTGGATCTATTTTTGTTAATCAATTTATGTTGTTCATTATATTCCATATATGAGTGAAATCATGGAATACTTACCTTTCTCTGACTGTCTTATTTTGCTTAGCATAATGTTCTCCAGGTCCATCTATGCTGTTGAAAAGGTTAAGAGATCTTCCTTTTTAGAGCTGCATAGTATTCCATTTTGTAGCTGTACCACAGTTTTTAATTCACTTATCTGCTGTTGGATACTTAGGCTGTTTCTAGATCTTAGCTATTGTAAATAATGCTGCTGTAAAATAGGGGTGCACATATTCTTTCTGATTGGTGTTTCAGGTTTTTTGGGATATATTTGTAGATGTGGGATTTCTAGGTCAATTGGCAGTTCCATATTCATTGTTTGAGGAAATTCTATGCTGTTTTACATAATGGTTCCACCACACTGCATTCCCACCAGCAGTGTGCTAGGGCTCTGTTTTCTGCATGTCCTCTACCAGCACTTGTTGTTTGTTGATTTATTTATTATAGCCATTCTGGCAGTTGTGAGGTGATATCTCATTGTCATTTTAATTGGCATGATTAGTGACATTAATAGTGATTTTAAGCATTTTTTTTTTCATAAGTCTCTTGGCTATTTGTATGTCCTCCTTGAAAAAGTGTCTATTCAGTTCTTCTCCCCATTTTTAAATTGGATTTTTTGTCATCTTTGGTTGATTTGTATAAGTATTTTTGGACATTTACTCCTTCTCAGATGCATCATTGGCAAATACGTTCCCCCATACAATGGGTTCTCTTCTCATTTTGATGCTGGTTTCTTTTGCTGTACAGAACCTTTTCAGTTTGATGTAGTTCAACTAGTTTATTTTCTCCCTTT
The DNA here is from genome assembly GCA_963924515.1 of Vespertilio murinus. Taxonomy (NCBI): domain Eukaryota; kingdom Metazoa; phylum Chordata; class Mammalia; order Chiroptera; family Vespertilionidae; genus Vespertilio; species Vespertilio murinus. The sequence goes on from OZ004710.1 coordinate 31,531,151, forward strand.
GTTTGTCTTGCCCTAGTTGCTGTGTCTGTGAAAATTCTGCTACCTGATATGTCTGATATTTTTCTGCCTATGTTTTCTTCCATGATTTTTATGGTTTCACAACTTATATTTAAGTCTTCTATCCATTTTGAATTTAATTTTTGGTATGGTGTAAGTTGGTGATCTAATTCTTTTTGCATGTACTTGTCTAATTATCTCAATACCATTTATTGAAGAGACTATCATTATTCCATTGTATGCTCTTACCTCTTTTGTCAAATATTGATTGAGCATAATGGCTTGGGTCTATTTCTGTGTTCTCTGTTCTGTTCCACTGATCTGTATGCCTGTTTTTATTCCAGCACCAAATTGTTTTGATTACAGTGGCTTTTTAGTATAGGCTGATATCTGGTATTGTTATCCCTCCAACTTTGTTATTTTTTCTCAAGATTGTGGCTATTCAGGATCTTTTTCGTTCCATATAAACTTTTGGAGTATTTGTTCTAGATCTGTGATATATGTGAATAGTATTTTAATAGGGATTGTATTGAATCTATAGATTGCTTTGGGTAGTATGAATATTTTAATGTTGCTAATTCTGTCAGTCCATGAACACGGTATATTCTTCCATGTTCTGTATCTTTTTCTATGTATTTTTAAACATTCTCTCATTTTTCAAGTTCAGGTTTTAAACTCCTTGTTTAAATTTATTCCTAAGTATCTTAATTTTTTTTGTTGCAATGGTAAATGTAATTGGTTTTTTAAAAATATATTTTTATTGTTTTCAGAGAGGAAGGGAGAGTGAGAGAGAGATAGAAACATCAATAATGAGAGGGAATCATTGATCAACTACTCCTGCACTCCCTCTACTGGGGATTGAGCCAGTAACCTGAGCATATGCCCTTGACTGGAATTGAACCCAATACCCTTCAGTCTATAGTCTGATGCTCTATCTGCTGAGCGAAACCAGCTGGTATGTGTGTGGGGGGAGGGTTTGTGTTGTTGTTTTTTTGTTTCTCTTTCTGAGAGATCATTATTTATGTATAAAAATGCCATCAATTTTTGAAAAATATATATTTTATTGATTTTTCACAGAGATAGAGAGCTAGAAACATCGATGAGAGAGATACATCGACTAGCTGCTTCCTGCACACCCTGCACCGGGGATGTGCCTGCAACCAATGTACATGCCCTTGACCAGAATCGAACGTGGGACCCTTGAGTCCGCAGGCCGACGTTCTATCCACTGAGCCAAACTGGTTTCGGCCATCAATTTTTTGAATATTATTTTTTTATCCTGCTACATTACCATATTCATTCATTAAATCTATTAGTTTTCTAGTGGAGTCCTTAGGTTTTTCTATGTACAATATTATGTTACTAGAAGCCTGTTGTATGAAATTTGTGCGCTGGGGAGGGGGGGGTCCCTCAGCCCTGCCTGTACCCTCTCCAATCTGTGATCCCTCAGGATTTAGGCCCAATCCCTGTCAGATATCCTTATCACAATCCGGGACTGCTGGCTCCTTACAACTCGCCTGCTCTCCTGCCTGACTGCCCCTAACCACTTCTTCCTGCCAGCCTGATAGCACCCTAACTGCTCCCTTGCCAGCATGATTGATACATAACTGCTCCCCTGCCAGCCCAATCGCTCCCACCTGCCTATCCTGCAGACCTGGACCCCCCAACTGTCCTTCCCTGCAGGCTTGGTTGCTCTCTACTGCCCTCCCCTGCCGGTCATCTTGTGACAATGTGGGGGTGGCCATCTTGTGACGACATGGGGACAGCCATCTTATGGTGGCCATCCTGTGATGATGTGTGGGCAGTCATCTTGTGATGACATGGAGCAGCCATCTTTGATGACATAGGGATGGCCATCTTGTGACAGGAGGGTGTGAGGTTCAGTTTGCATATTACCTCTTTATTATATAGGATTTTTAATTTGAATGCCTTTTATTGTTTCTTCTTGTCTATTCTCTGTCATTTCAGTTTTCTTAAATTAATTGAGATATATTTTGTGTCCTAATATGTGGCCTATCCTAGAATTCTTTCATGTGTACTTGAAAAGAATATATATTCTCCTACTTTGTGGTAATGTACTCTGAGAATAGCAATGAAATTCATCTGAACTTGTGTCATTGATGGCCTCTGTTTCCTTGGTTTTTTGGTTCTTTCTTTTTTTTTTTTGGTCTGGAAAATTTATCCATGATGTCAATAGGGTGTTAAAGTCCACTAATATGACTGTATTCAAATTCTCCCTTTATGTCCTTTGTATCTTATTATAGCCTTTGTTTTAGAGTATATTTTGTGTGATATAAGTATTTTCATCCCAGGTTTTTATTTTTATTGTCATATGTGTGAATTTTTTATTCCTTTACATTCAGTCTGTTTACCTTTAGTTCTAAAGTTTGTTTTTCCCCATTCAGCTACTCAATATAGTTTTAATAGATTCATATAGTTTTATTAATATTTTTAAAGTTTGAGATTCCAATTTAGTTTTATAATTAGATATGGTGTAATAATTTAGATGTACTTCTATTTTGGCTTCATACTGCTCCCTCCTGACTTTATTCTAGTATCATTCTTTTGCATGTATCTGTCAAATTTTCCCAACACCATTTATTGAAGAGGCTGTCTTTACTCCATTGTATGCTCTTGCCTCCTTAGTCAAATATTAATTGACCCTAATGACATAGGTCAATTTCTGGGATCTCTGCTCTGATCCATTGATCTATATGACTTTCTTGTGCTAATACCAGGCTGTTTGATTACAATGGCTTTGTAGTATAGTTTGCTGTCCAGTATTGTGATCCCTCCAACTTTGTTCTTTTTTCTGAATATTCCTGAGGCCATTTGGTATCATTTTTTGTTCCATATGAATTTTTGAATATTTGTTCTAGATCTGTGAAATATGCTATTGGTATTTTAATAGAAATTGCATTGAATCTATGGATTGCTTTGGGTAGTATGGACATTTTAATGATATTAATTCTTCCAATCTATGAACATGGTTTAAGCTTCCACTTGTTTGTATCTTCCTCTATTTCTTTTTTCAATGTCCTATAGTTTTCTGAGTTCAGGTCTTTTACCTCCTTATTTAAGTTTATTCCAAGGTATATTATTTTTTTGTATAGAACTTTGACATCTATTATGCTAGCAAAGAACAAGTCTCAGTAAGCTACAATTATGTCAGCAATTAGGAGCTAGTTTGCTTTTTAAAAAATATCTTTATTATTGAAAATATTATAGATGTCTCATTTTTGCCCCCCTCCCCCATCAAACACCTCCACCCCCATCCTATCTCCTCCACAGACCTTCCCTGAACAATTGTCTGTCCATGGGCTATGCATATAAGTTCATTGATTTATCCCTTATCACCCCAAACTTACCTATGAAATATGTCAGTATATTCCATGCTTCAAAGTCTCTGGATCTTATTTGTTTGTCAGTTAATTTTATTCATTAGATTCCACATATAAGTGAGATTATATGATACCTTTGTTTCTCTGACTGGCATTTTTCTCTTAGCATAATACTCTCCAGGTATCTCCATATTGTTTCAAAAGGTAAGAGGTCCTTTTTAAGCCTGGATGCTCTAGTTTTAATAGGCTAATATTAACACAGGGTTTTTGGTTTAAGAGGGTTGTAATTATTATCTTATACAATAAAAGCTTAATATGCAAATTGTCCACTTGACCAGGAGTTCAACTGCTTGTTATGACATGCACTGACCATCAGGGGGAGGTATGTAACATGGTGGGCATTGATGACATGGCGTTGGCAGCAGGCAGCAGTGGAGGCACTGCCGGCACCAATGGGCCCCAATGGGACCCAATGAGTGTGGGACCATGGCTGAATGGTAGAGCAGGTGAGCAGGCAGTGCCAAGTCCAGGCAGGTGCAAGTGAAGCCCAATTCCCTGCCTATCACCCTGCAGACAGCAACCAGGGGTGGCAGCAGGGGGCTACTGGGATATGGGGGCCCAGGTGTTGCCCAGGGCCTAGAGGTAAGCTGAGACCTGCCCTTTCATGCCAGACTCTCGAGCTTTGATTGCCCGCCAGGCCTAAGGACTGCACGTGTGCATGAATTTCATGCACTGGGCCTCTAGTCCTATATAATCCTATATAATAAAAAGCTAATATGCTAATTAGACTGAATAGCAGAATGACCATCTAGACGACCTTCCGGACGACCATCCGGATGACCTTCTGGACAAAGCTGGGGCTGTGTCACAAATTTCATGTATAAGGCCTCTAGTATAATATATAAAACTGAGCACTTACTATTTGTCAAATATACTTCTAAAGGCTTGACATGTATCAATTCAATTTCTTGAAGCAACCCAGTGATATAAGTATTCTTATCATTTCCTGTTACAGATGAGAAATAGAGAGAATATGTGATTTTCCCAAAGTTATAAAGCTAGCTAACTAATGGTAGAACCTGAATTTAAATGGAAGTCATGTTTCAGACTGTATGCAGACTTGTCAATCAAAGACTGGGATCTTTCTCATCAAACTTCCTGCTGCAACAGAAACCCTTTCCAGAGTTTTTCCACATGGTTGCTCTTAGTCACTACTGTAAATGTCTGCCCCCCTCACTAGACTGTGGGCTTCCTGAGGAAAAGAATTGTGTCTGACCATGAGGCCAGTCTTATCACAGAGAAAAATTAAATGAAATATCAATTTAACAACCCAATTCATTGAAAATTCATTTATATCCTAAGTCAGGTATATAATGTTGAAGGGAAGATCTCATTTACCAGACAGAAGAAACCATTTTTTTGGTAGTTTGTTCATCTTTTTTTTACTTCATTAGATTCCACATGAGTGACATAATCCAGTACTTGATATTCTCTGACCTGCTTATTTCACTTAACATAATACTTTCCACATCCATCTATGCTGACTCAAAAACTGTAAGCGGTCCTTTTTATAGCTGCATAGTATTCCATTGTGTAAATGTACCACAATTTAAAATCCATTCATCTACTGATGGAACTTGGGCTATTTCCAGATTTTAAGTATTGTAAATAATGCTACTGTGAATATATTCTTTCTGATTGGTGCTTCATATTTCTTAGGATGTATTCCTAGAAGTAGGATCACTGGTCAAATAGCCATTCCATTTTTTAAAAAAATTTTTATTAAGGTATTTTCTGTGTACATAGTTTACCATTGCCCCCCCCCCCACCTCCCATTTATGCCCTCCCTCCCCAGAGTTCTGTGTTCATTGGTTGTACTTATGTTCATGCATACCAGTCCCTCGGTTGTTCTCCTATCTCCCCCCAGGTCTCCTTCCCCTCCCCGCTGTCATTTGACAATCTGCTTGTTTTATGTTGACCATCTCAGGACCCCATGAATAAAATCTGCTCCGCATTTGGCAGTCTGCTTGCTTTATGGTGACTATCTCAGGACCATATGAATGGAGTCCGCTCCTCCTCTGGTTTTCACCACCCCTTCCCCTGGGTCCCACTGCTTTCCCTGGGACACACGGCTCGCCCGAGGCACACTGCACCCTGGGACACTCGGCTCACCCGGGGCACTCGGCCCCATGGGACACACGGCTCACCCGGGGCACTCGGCCCCCTGGGACACTCGGCTCACCCGGGGCACTCGGCCCCCTGGGACACTCGGCTCACCCGGGGCACTCAGCCCCATGGGGCACTCGGCTCACCCGGGGCACTCGGCCCCCTGGGACACTCGGCTCACCGGGGGCGCTCGGCCCCCTGGGACACTCGGCTCACCTGGGATCCCCTTCCCCTTTGGGGGATACGGCTCACCCGGGGCACATGGCCCCCTGGGACACTCGGCTCACCCAGGGCACTCGGCCCCCTGGGACACTCGGCTCACCCGGGGCACACGGCCCCCTGGGACACTCGGCTCACCCAGGGCACTCGGCCCCCTGGGACACTCGGCTCACCCGGGGCACACGGCCCCCTGGGACACTCAGCTCACCCGGGGCACACGGCCCCTCTAGGGTGTTGGGGTCGCATATTGGAGGCGCCGCGCTAGCTCCTTGCTAGCATGGTGGGAAGGCTGGGACAGCTGCAGTTGGGCTGAGATGGTTGCTGGCGGGGGGACCACCTTCAAAGTTGTCTCGTTCGGTGTGGGAGCGGAGCAGCTGCAGACATGGAGGCTAAGTTCTGAGGCCGCCCACTCCCTGAGCCCAAGGCGTGGTGAGCTCTGTTCTTGGTGGATTTCCTTTATTCTCGGCGGCAGTGGCGGGTGGCGGTGCCAGGTGCAATATTGACGGTCGCTCCTGTGGTTCAATTACCACTGTAGTTTTAAAGTTCACATGGCTGTGGTGGTGAGAGCTTCGGCTTGGCCATGTGGCATCAGAGGATGGGCTCGCCTGGGTGGGTAATGGAAGGCACCATGCCATTTCCTCACCAGCGCGCTCCATCTCCCTCCCATCCTGGTGGGTGTGCTGGGAAGATTGTGGGTGGGCTGTGATGGCTGCATGGGGAGAGTCCGCCCTCAATGGTGTCCTCTTTGTTGTGGATGTGGAGCTTCTGTGGATGCAGAGGCTAATTTCTGAAGCCACACTCTCTATGAGCCCGGTGTGTAGTGAGCTCTGATTTCGGTGGATTCCCATTCTTGGGGGCGGCGGTGGGTGCGGCAGCGATGGTAGCTCCTGTGGCTCAATTTCCCCTGTAGTTTTAAAATCCGCATGGTGGTAGTGTCTGATGCTTTGGCCTGGCCATGTGGCAGCGGAGAGAGGATTCTCCGGGTCTGCCAATGGAAGGCGCAGCGCCAGCACAGCGCGCGCGAAGGCCTGGCAGAGCAGGCCGCGGGCGGTGGCGGAGAGTCCCCGTGATGTCTTAGTCTTTCAAACTTAGTGGAAAGCTTCCCCTGAGCCAGGACAAGCAGCACCACCACAGATATTGGCCAGCTCAGTGCTGCCTCTCTACAGGTGACAGTAGGGGCATCCTCACCTCGGTAGGCCTTTGCTCTTGGAGGTCTTAACCAGTGGAAGGCAGCACGGTACAGAACTGCCCCATCTTCTCAGTCCTCCGCTTGCCGTAGTTTTAAACTCCACATGGCAGCTGCGGCGCCCTGCTTGGTGTCTAGTTGTAGCCTTCCCATTTCTGGGCCGAGCTGGTTGTGCGGGAGGGGAGACGCTGCGCCCGCTCCTCTCCAGCACTGTGGGCGGGCTGGGAGGTCGTGCTCACGGGCTTCTCGTCCAGGCAGGAGCCAAAGGCACGGCGAAGACGTGGCTGCAGCGGCGTAGGCCCCCATCAGCTCCCGTGGCGGCAGCAGGGCTGGCCCACTCCCTAGGCCCCGGGGCGGGGCGAGGTCTGGCTTCCCTCATTTCCGGCGGCAGTGGCAGGTTCAGTTTCGCTGTAGTTTTAAACTCCACATGGCAGCCGCAGTGCCCTGCTTGGTGTCTAGTTGTAGTCTTCCCACTTCTGGGCTGGTTGGGGGCCGGGAGGCGCTGCACGATTTCTTCGCCAGCTCAGTAAGCGCGGGGGCTGGGCCAAGCTGGCTGCGGGCGGGGAGGTACTACACCATCTCTTTGCCCGCCCGGCGGCGAGTGCGGGGGGCCGAGCCCAGGCGCCCGCTCCTCTCCAGCACTGCGGGTGGGCTGGGAGGTTGCGCTCACGGGCTTCTCGTCCAGGCAGGAGCCGAAGGCGCTGCGGCGGTGGCAGCGGCGGCGTAGGCCCCCATCAGCTCCCGTGGCGGCTGGCAGGGCTGGCCCACTCCCTGGGCCTCGGGGTGGAACGAAGTCTGGCTTCCCTCATTCCCAGCGGCAGCGGCTCTGGCAGGTTCAGTTTCACTGTAGTTTTAAACTCCACATGGCAGCAGCGACGTCCTGCTTTGTGTCTAGTTGTAGCCTTCCCATTTTGCCAGCTTTCCTGTGGGTCTGGTGCGATCCCTTTTGGTTTTATCTGTTGTTTTTTTCCAAATTGTTGAGGAGATGGTCTTGCTTCGGTCCTCGCCATTCCATTTTTAATTTTTGAGGAAACACCATACTGTTTTCCATAGTGCTTGTAATAGTCTGAATTACCATCAACAGTATACTATGGTTCACTTGTCTCCACGACCTGCACCAGTACTTGTTTGTTGATTTATTGATGATAGTGATTCTGGCAGGTGTGAGGTGATGCCTCATTGTCATTTTAATTGACATCTCTCTGATGAATAATGATTTTGAGCATTTTTCATGTGTCTCTTGGTCATTTGTATGTCCTTTTTGGAAAAGTGTCTATATAGTTCTTCTGTCCATTATTTAATTGGGTTGTTTGTTTTCCTTTTGTTGAGTTATATGAGTAATGTATATATTTTTTAATTTAACCCCTTATGGGATGTATCATTGGCAAATATGTTCTCCCATTCAGTGGGTTCCCTTTAAAATTTATTGCTGGTTTCTTTTGCTGTGCAGAAACTTTTTCATTTGATGTAGTCCCATTTGTTTATTTTTACCTTTGTTTCTCTTGAAAATTCTGCTATGGAAGATGTCTGATATTTTGCTGCCTACATTTTCTTCTATGATTTTTATGGTTTCATGACTTACATTTAAAAAAAATATTTATTGTTCAGATTATTACAGATGTTTCTCCCCCCCCCCCCAGTTCCATTCCCACCCCAGGCCCGTGCCCCTCCCACACTGTTCTCGTCCATAGGTGTAAGCTCTTGATCCAATATCTTCTCACACCCCCACACCTCTTGCCCCTGAGAATTGTCAATCTGATCCCTTTCCATGCCCCCGATTCTATTACATTCACCAGTTTGTTCTGTTCATCAGATTTTTTATTCATTTTATTTTTAGATTCATTTGTTGATATGTATTTGTTGTCACTTTGTTGTTCATAATTTTTTATCTTTACCTTTTTCTTCTTCTCCATCTTCTTAAAGTATACCCTTCAGCATTTCATATGATACTGGTTTGGTGGTGATTAACTCCTTTAGCTTTTTGTTGTCTGGAAAGCACTTTATCTGACCTTCAATTATAAATGCTAGCTTTGCTGGGTAGAGTAATCTTGTAGGTTCTTACTATTCATCACTTTGAATATTTCTTGCCACTCTCTTCTGGCCTGTATAGTTTCTGTCGAGAAATCAGCTGACAATTGTATGGGTACTCCCTTGTAGGTAACTGTCTATTTTTCTCTTGCTGCTTTTTAAAGATTCTGTCTTTGTCTTTTCCCCTTGGCATTTTAATTATGATGTATCTTGGTGTGATCCTCTTTGGATTCTTGTTGTTTGGGGTTATCTGTTCTTCCTGGACTTGTACATCTATTTATTTCACCAAGTAGGGGAAGTTTTCTGTCATTATTTCTACAAATAGGTTTTCAGTATCTTGTTCTCTCTCTTCTTCTGGCACCCCCATAATTCAGATGTTGGTACACTTGAATTTGTCCCAGAGGCTTCTTACACAATCTTCATATTTTTGGATTCTTTTTTTTTTTTTTTTTTGCTCTTCTAGTTGCATTTTTATTTTATTTTATTTTATTTTATTTTATTTTATTTTATTTTATTTTGCTTCCTCTTACTTAAAATCTTTGACCTGATTCTTGTGATCCTCTAGTTTACTATTGAATACCTGTATATTGTTCTTTATTTCATCAGTGTATGCTTAATTTCTGACTGGTCCTTTCCTTTCCTTTCCTTTTTTTATTTTTTTATTTTTTTATTTTTGCATTCTCACTAAGATCCTTGAAGGTCTCACTAAGTTCCTTAGAGGTTTCTAGAAGATTCTTGGGTAACCTTATAACTGTGGTTTTGAACTCTATATCCAATATTTTACTTTCATCCATTTCTTTCATTTGTGACATCTTTCTTTGTGTCCCCATTTTGGCTGCTTCCCTAAGTTTATTTCTATGTATTGGGTAGCTGCTAAGTCTCTTTGAGTTGATAGAGTGGCCTTGTGTGGTGGGTGTCCTATAGAGCCTGGTGGCTCAGCCTCCCCAGTCACCTGAGGTGGAAGCTCTTGGTGCACCCCTTTGTGGACTGTGTGCAGAGTATTGTTGTAGTTGAGCCTTGATTGATATTGGTATCACTGGGAGAATTTGATCTCCAGGCCAATTGGCTGTGAGGACCAGATGTGTTTACAATAGAAGAGTTGCTGTACAGGAGACACCTTTATGGGGCAGGACTTGCTTCAGTGGGGCTTTAGTGCTCACCGAGTCTTCCCCTTGAGTATGTCACTTATGGATGTAAAGACTTATAATCTGGTATGGTTTCTCACTGACCACTAGGTACACTGGCTCTTGGATCTCCCAGGATCTTCCTGCCTGAAGCCACCCAGCAGGAGCTACAGAGACATATGCAGATTCCTCCACTTTGTATTGGGTTTGGAAGTGCCCAGATGAGGCCCAGTTGTGTAGCAAGGCAGGCTGCTGCTGCTGCTGCCTATTTGACAGGTTTTAGGCTGAGAAAGGACAGGCCATTCATATGCAAAAGCTGCTGTATACAACTTGGGTGAGGTTGTGAATTGGGTGGGGTGGGGTCTCAGGGAATCTCCTGGGCAGAGCAAACAGCAGTGGCTGCCAGTCATCCCTGCACTGGAGAGGTCCACATGTAGGGAAAATGACTACTGTGAGCACCTCTGTCTGAAGGATAGCTGCCCTCCCATTCCTATCCTGGTGCCAGACAGTCCAGATTCTCCCCATGTGTCTGAGTCTGCCAGAGTCTTGCCCTGAACTGAAGTTCAGAGCAAGTGAGAGCTTGTGTCTCCCTCCCAATTAAAAAAGCAGTGCCCTGTGTGCCAGCCCATTCTGTACCTCCTAACAGTCTCAGTGCACTTTCTTCTTCACCTCTAGTTGTAGAAATTCCACTCAGCCAGCTTTCCCACAGTTCTGGATGATAGTTGTTTTGTCTTTTAGTTGTAATTTTGATGTGGTTGTGAGTGGCAGCAAGTACAGGTTTACCTATGCCACCATCTTGGTTCCTTTCTGGGTATTTTCTCATGACTTACATTTAAATATTTTATTTATTTTTAATTTATTCTTGACTATAGTGTAAGTTTTTGGCTGGTTATAATTTTTTGCATGTACCTCTCCAGTTATCTCAACAGCATTTATTGAAGAGGTGGTCTTTAATCCATTGTATATTCTTGCCTCCTTTGTGCAATATTAATTGAACTTACTGGCTTATTTATTTCCAGGTTCTCTGTTCTATTTTATTGATCTATATGCTTGTTCTTGTGCCAGTACTGGGCTGTTTTGATCATAGTGACTTTGTATTGCTTCATATTGGTATTGTGATCCTTCCAACTTTGTTTTCCTCAAAATTGCTATGGCTATTTTATTCCATAAAAATTTTGGAGTGTTTGCTCTACATCTATGAAAGGTGCCCTTGGTATTTTGATAGGGATAATATTGAATCTATTGATTTCTTTGTGTAGTATGGACATTTTAATGATGTTAATACTTTATATACTTAAACAGGTTATATGCTTCCACTTGTTTATATCTTCCTCTATTAATTTTTCAATGTCCTGTAACTTTCTGGGTGCAGGTCTTTTACCTCCTTGGTTAAGTTTATTCCAAAGTATCTTATTTATTGGTTGTTGTTGTTGTTGTTGTTACAATGGCAAATAGGTGTTTTTTTTCCCCATTTCTCTTTCTGTGAGATTATTATGGGTGTATAATTATAAATGAGATTGATTTTTGTGTTGATTTTGTGTCCTGCTGCTTTGATGAATTCATTTTTTAAATCTAGTAGAGTTTTAGCACAGTCTTTAGGTTTTTCCTGGTACAATGTCATGTCATCTGAGAATTTGACAATTTTACTTCCTTCTTTCCAATTTGGGTGCTTTTGATTTTTTTCTTCATCTCTGAACACTGTGGCTGGGACTTCCAGTACTATTTGGAATAAGAGTGGACAACTCCTGTCTGTTCCTGTTCATAAGGGAAATGGTTTTAGTTTTTGCCCATTGAGTATGATATTGGGTGTAGGTTTGTCAAATATAGACTATATAATGTTGAAGTATGATCCCTCTATTCTCATCTTGCCTTGAGTTTTTATTTAAAACATTGTGCTGGCCTTGTGTGTGTGTGTATCAGTGGTTAAGCATAGACCTATGAACCAGGAGATCATTGTTCAAATCCCAGTCAGGGTACATGCCCGGGTTGCAGGCTTGGTTCTCAGTGTGGGGCATGCAGGAGGCAGCTGATCAATGATTCTGTCTCAGCTCATCATTGACATTTTATCTGTCTCTCTCCCTCTCTTTTAATCTCTGAAATCAATAAAAAAGTATTTTTTTTAAAAAAAATCAATGCTCTATTTTATGCATTTTATGCATCTACTAGAGGCTTGGTGCATTAAATTCATGTACAGGGGAGGTCCCTCAACCTGGCCTGTACCCTCTCACAATATGGGACCCCCCCACCCCCAGCCTGCACCCTCTCGGAATCTAGGAGCCCTTCTAACTGCTTGCCTACCTGCCTGCCTGATCACCCCTAACCACTCTGTCTGCCTGCCTGATTGTCTTTAACCATGCGCTTGCCTGCCTGATTGCCCCGAATCACTTGCCTGACTGCCTAACCTCCCTTAACTTCCCTGCCTGCCTGTCTGATCACCTATAACCGCCTCTGCCTGCCTGCTTGATGCCCTTAAATGTTTGCATCCTTGCCTGATCGCCCCTAACCACTCTGCCTTTCTGCCTTATCAATCCTAACCGCCTCTGCCTCTCTGCCTGATCACCGCTAACCATTCTGCTTGCCTGCCTGATCACCCCTAACTGCTTGTCTGCCTGTCTGATGGCCCCTAACCACCTCTGCCTCAGCCCCTGCTGCTTTGTCTTCAGCAGGAAGGATGTCTGGAATGAGTCTAGAAGGTTGCTTGGCTCTCTGGCCTAATTAGCATATTATGCTTTTATAATAGATTATAGATCGATATGATGATGTGATTTTTAGCCTTCATTTTGTTTATGTGATTTATCACATTTATTTACTGGGGAATATTTTACCATCTTGAATCCCCAAAATAAATCCTACTTGGTAATGATGTATCATCTTTTCAATGTATTGCTGGATGTGATTTGCTAATAGTTAGTTGAGGATTTTAGCGTCTATGTTCATTAGGGATATTGGCCTGTAATTTCTTTGTAGTGTGATTATTTTTTTATTTTGGAATTAAGATGGTCTCATAAAAATAGCTTAGATGTGTTCCTGACTCTTGATTTTTTCGGAGTATTTTTCGGAGGATATGTATTAGTTCTTCTTTGAATGTTTAGTAAATCTCCCCTGTGAAGTGGTCCAGACTAGGGCTTCTTCTAATCTACTGTTGATTTCTTACAGAGTATAATTTATTTCTGTTATGTCATTCTTTATTACTGAATCATTCTTATCCATGATTTCTATATCTTTTTCATGCTGATGTAGTTCCTCCTAAGTTTCTTATAGTTCTCATTATGTCGCTTGCATTTCATGCTATGATTTCTTGCTTGCTTGAGCATCCTTATAACCATTATTTTGAATTCTGTATCTTATTAATTGTTTGCTTCCATTTCATTTAGATCCATTTCTGGCAATTCCTCCTTTTCTTTCATTTTGGGGTTGTTTTTTTTTTTTTGTCTCTCCATTTTAACCATCTCTTTTTGTTTGTTTCCATTTATTAGATAGAACTTCTTTGTCTCCCAGTCTTTGTGGGATGGCCTTATATAGAAAGTCTCTTATGTGACTTAGTGATGGAGCCTCTTTGAACACCAGAGAACAATGTACTAGGAATGTCCCTTATGTGGGTTAATTTAGCTCTTCTGCTATAATTGGTATTGATTGCTGATGCATGATTTGAGGATGGGGTCTCCCTTCAGGCTTGTTGACTCTAAGGTTCAACCCCTATCATCTAGTGCCAGCTGTTATGCAGGTGCTTACAGAGCAAAACAATGCCAAACCAAATAACAACATGACAAACAAATCAAAACAAAAAATGGTGGGATAAGGACATATTTGTAATGACTTAATCAATAAAGGGGGGACAAGAAAGGCTGAAAAAAAGAGAAAAGGAAAGAAAACAAACAGTACTAATTGTCTAGAGATCCAATTAATTGGCAGGGGGAGAAGCAAAAAGGAGAATATGGAAACAAATAAGGAAGAGAAAGTTAGGACCTGTTGTTTGTGAAGTCCACTGAATTTTGTAATGGTATTATTCTGGCCCTTGATGTGTTTGTCCTAGGACTCCTTGGAGGTTCCCTGGTGCCAATGTGAGTCACTGTCTGCTTGGTGCTGGGTAACCTGGCTGAATCCCACCATGGTGGAGACCCACAGGGTCTGTTGGGTTGTAGCCCAGATACTGGGTATGCCTTGGGTATCATACTCTGCATGTCCCTGTTCTATCCTGTTTTCTTTGCCCCCACAGAACTGATATCTGTGGAACATCTGGTCTCAGTTAGGATGGTTTGAACAGACTCATGTTGGAAGTGGCATCTGTAGCATATAGGACAGATGGGCTGGCTCTTGTTCTCCTCTAATGTCTCAGCTCTGCCTAGTTTGCTTACACCCCTTTGCTACCACCACAAGCATGAGGCAGTTTAAAATATTAATAACAAATAAATGAAAATGTTAAAATTTAACCCAGCTTGACACTCCAAACTTTCAGTGCCACTTGCCCCTTCTAGGTGTGGCATCTGTCCTGGCTCCATTTAATCTAGCCCAATATCTGAGTTTCCTATACCACCAGTCCTACTAGTATATATGTATATTTCCAGGCCAGCACCATTCTCCCTTGTCTGGGGTTGTTGCAAGGGAGAGCAGAAACAGTTGCTTTGCTGGTGGGAGAAAGGGTACTTCCACTGCACTCCAATTAGGTATAACTGATCTTCCTTCCTGGTACTTACTGTCAGTTCAGGTCCTGTTCTCTGCCAACAGTTCCCACAGATATACAGCTTTTTCATTTTCCACCTGTCCCTCAGTTCTAGCAGCATCCTCCCAGACAAACACCTCTCAGGGTCCTACCCTGACTTCTGGTAGTAGGTTCATGTGGTACAGACCACCTTGGAGGTTAGCAGCAAGGTGGGTACACTGGGTCACGTTGGTAGGGCCAGAAATGCTTGGTTATTGTATAAGGGCTGGGTGCACTGACTTGCAGCAGTTGTGGGGCCTGTTGGGGGTGGTGGA
Source organism: Vespertilio murinus (assembly GCA_963924515.1). Lineage (NCBI taxonomy): Eukaryota > Metazoa > Chordata > Mammalia > Chiroptera > Vespertilionidae > Vespertilio > Vespertilio murinus. The sequence goes on from OZ004710.1 coordinate 31,546,186, forward strand.
GTCATGGCGGTGGGACAGGGTGCGCCAGGTATGTTGTGATGGGTAATGGTAATGGGTTGAGGCAGTATAAGTTGTAGTGGCTGGGCCAGGTGCACCGTGCTGCTGCAGAGATGCTGGGGTCCCTGTGTAACAGTCATTCCTTGCAGATTCCTCCCAAGGAGGACCCTATACCCAATATCTTTTAATTGGAACATTTAAGCCATTTACATTTAAAGTGATTATTGAGAGAAAAACCAAGATGGCGGCAGAGGTGACCACCTAACTGCAGCCTCACTCAACAATTTCAAAAAATACAAATAAAATATAAAGTGGACATTATCCAGAACTACAGGAAAGTTGACTACCTGGAAATTCTACAAGTAAAAGGAAAGAGAAAATCAGAAGGAAACTCAGAGGAGCTGTGAAAGCCTAAGGTACTGAGAGACACGGTGCGCACTTGGGGAGAGGACTGAGCCAGAGAGGAGGGGCGGCTGAGTGCCTGGCTGGCGTTCCCTAGCGGGAAGGAGATAAAAGCTGCGGACTGTGCTGAACCCCAACTCCAACTACACTGAACCACAGTTCTGGGCGAGACCCTGGGGTCCCAGGCTCATACAGAGGGAATCTGGGCTGAAAGGCAGAAGCTAAGGGGAATTGCGAAAGGCAGAGCCCTGGAGTCCAGCACATTTGCGTGCAGAGGACGGGCTATTCCCTGAGCTGCTGGATTGCCCTAGCAGTAAGGAGACAAAAGCTCCGGACTGTGCTGAGCCCCAGTTCTGACTGCACTGAACGCCAGTCCTGGGTGAGACCCTCAGGCCCCAGCCTCATACAGAGGGAATTTGGGCTGTAAGGCGGAGGCTCAGGGAAGTGACGAAAGGCAGAGCCTCCGAGTCACACACATTTCACGCAGAGGACAGCCGATTGATTGGGCCACTGAATTGCCCTAGCCAGAAGGAGACATAACCTCCGGACTGCTCTTAACCCCACTTCCAACTGCACTGAATCCCAGTTGAAGGCTCGTTGGGGGAGAGACTAGACTGTCTGGTAGCAGGTGAAACTCTAGGGCGTCTTTCTCTCAGAGGTGCTTGCAGCAAATACCAAAGGACACTGAGGTACACTGAAACTCAGGAACCTCAGAGAGCGGGGCTGAGGGGAAGCCAAGGCTGTAGGCTCCACCCTGAAACTCTGCCCCATCCAAACTTAACACAGAGGCTTTTGCAAGTTTCCAAGTCTAGTGGAATACGGCTGTCTCCTGGCATAGACATAGCTGATCCTCCCAACCTACCAACTCAGGGAAGCAGCGAAAGTGTCGAGACAAGGAAACAGATCACAAACGAAAGAAATGGAGGACAAAAAGCAACTGGATATAGAGTTCAAAACCACGCTTATAAGGTTGTTCAAGAATCTCCTAGAAAAGGCCGATAAAATAAATGAGACCTATGAGGATATGAAAAGGGATCAACTAAAAATAAAAAGGGATCAACTAGAAATAAAGAAAACATTGTCTGAAATAAAAAATATTACAGAGTCCTAAAAACAGACTGGAAGATCACAAGAATCAAGACAATGATTTGGAACACAAAGAGCCAGAGGACACTCCTCTGCAGAAGCAAGAAGATAAGAGAATCCAGAAAGTTGAAGATAGTGTAAGAAACCTCTGGGACAACTTCAAGCAAACCAACATCAGAATTATGGGCATCCCAGAAGATGACAGAGAGCAAGATTTCGAAAACATATTGAAAGAAATAGTGACAGAAAACTTCCCCCACCTGGGGAAAGAAATAGACTTACAAGTCCAGGAAGCACACAGAATCCCAAACAAAAGGAATCCAAAGAGGACCACACTAAGACACATCATAATTAAAATTCTAAGAGCAAAAGACAAAGAGAGAATATTAAAAGCAGCAAGACAAAAGCAGGTAGTTACCTATAAAGGAGCACCCATATGACTGTCAGCTGATTTCTCAACCTAAACCATGCAGGCCAGACAAGAATGGCAAGAAATATTCAAGATAATGAATAACAAGAACCTACAGCCAAAAATACTCTACCCAGCAAAGCCTTGAGAATCAAAGGCCAGATAAAGAGCTTCACAAATAAATTTAAGCTAAAGGAGTTCATCACCGCCAAGCCAGAATTATATAATTTGCTAAAAGGGGTTCTTTAGGAAGAGGAAGAAAATAAAGATAAAAATTATGAACAACAAATACGTAACTATCAACAAGTGAATTTAAAAACCAAGGGAAGTAAAAATCATGATGAACAATATTATCTGGTGAATATAATAAAATCAGAGGTATTGAAGGGGAGTGGACTGATGATTCTTGGGGAAATGGGAAGTGATGGGGGGCGGGTAGAGATTGAACATAAACTGCACCTATGGATGAGGACAATGGGGGATGGGGAAAGGGCAGTGAGTGAGATGGAAACTTGGTGGAGGGGGCAATAGATGGGGGGGAAAATGAGGAACATTTGTAATAATATGAACAATAAAGATTTATTTTAAAAAATAGTGATTATTGATGGATATGTATTTAATGACATTTTATTCTTTTTTGTTATTGGTGTTAATCATCACCTGAAGACATTTTCCCATTGATTTTTAGAGAGAGTGGAAGAGAGAGGGAAAGACAGAGAGAAATATTGATGTGAGAGAAACCCATCAATTGGTTGTGTCTTGCATGAGCCATGACTAGGGCCCAGCCAAGGAGGAGCTTGCAACCAAGGTACATGACCTTGACTGGAATTGAACACATAACCCTTGGGTCTGCAAGCCAATGCTCTATCCACTGAATCAAACCAGCTAAGGAGACATTTTAGTCTTTATAACTGTTAAGGAAGAGCTGTTAACATGTTTTATAATGCTGGTTTGGTGATAATGAACTCCTTTATCTTTTTCTAGTCTGTAAAGCTTTTAATTCCTAATTCAATTTTAAATGATAGCATTTCTGGAAATCTAATGAACAAAATAAACTGATGAACAATATAAATAAATATATTTTTATTGATTTTTCACAGAGAGGAAGAGAGAGGGATAGAGAGAAACATCAATGAGAGAGAATTAATCCACTGCCTCTTGCACACCCCCTACTGGGGATGTGCCCGCAACCAAGGTACATGCCCTTAACTGGAATCGAACCCGGGACCTTTCAGTCCGCAGGCCGACGCTCTATCCATTGAGCCAGACCAGTCCCGGCCTGATGAACAATATAGATCCAGGTATATAGAAGCATGGAACTGACAGATGAATCTCATAAGGAAGGGGTTGGAGTGGGAAGAGAGTAACCAAAGAACTCATATACATATATGCATAACCCATGGACACAGACAATAGTGTGGTGAAGGCCTGGTGGGGGTGATAATGGGTAGAGTGAGGTGACTGGGGAATGATAAAGATATCTGTAATATTTTCAACAATAAGGATAAACTTCAAAATAGTTTTTAAAAATTAGTCTTCTCAGTAGATCCTTGGTTTTCCTCGCTTTGAACATTGCAGGGCTATCCCTTCTGGCTTGAAATGTTTCTATTGAGAAATCAGTTGGAAGTCTAATGGAAACTCACTTATAGGTAACTAACTCTTTTTCTCTTGCCGCTTTTAAGATTCTTGCTTTGTTTTATCATTTCCCATTTTAATTATGATTTGTCTTCATGTGGGCCTCTTTGGGGTCATCTTGTTGGTTCTTCCTGTACTTCCTGGACTTGTGTATATTTTCCCTTCACCAGGTTATGGAAGATTTTGGTCATATTTCTTTAAATATGTTATAATTTTCTTGTTCTCTCTCTTCTGCTGGTATACCTATGATGCGAATATTGCTATGCTTCATGTTGTCCCAATGATCATTTAAACTATCCTCCTTCTAAAATATTTTTTCTTTTTAGTGTTTGATTGGGTGTTTTATATTACCTCTCTTTCAATTTGGTGATTTACTTCTCTGCATCATTCAACCTACTATTTATTTCTTCCAGTGTATTCTACATTTCACATATTATATTCTTCATTTATGACTGGTTATTTTTTATGGTTTCTATGTCCTTTACATGCTGTTTAATTCTAAGTTTTTTTTTTACAGTTCATACTAAGTTATTTAAGCATCCTTATAACTATTTTTGAACATTGTATCTGGTAAATTGCCTGCTTCCATTTCATTTAGTCCTTGACCTCCCCCCGCCCCCCAGATTTCTTTTGTACTTTAACTTCAGGCATGTTTCTTTGTCTCCCCATTTTGGCTGCATGTCTATGTTTATTTCTATGTATTAGGTAGACCTTCTATGTCTCCCAATCTTGGGAGGGTCTCCAATGCAGGTCAATACAAGATGCTGCATGTGATTTGTCCTGGGAAAACCTGTTCGGAGCTATGAACCAATTCACCATTCTAGTCTGACTCTACTGGTCCTGGGTGTGCATGAAAAGGATCAAGCTATGCAACAAGGCTGACTTCCACCAGCAATGAGTCCAGAGTCAGGTCAGCAAATGGCCCTAGGGACCTTGAGATTAGCTTACATCTCACGCTTCTGCCAGCTGCCTCTTAGGTTTAGTCACTGAAACTGCCTCTGGTAGTATTTGAGTTGTAAGAAGAAGGTTCTCTCAGTGAGTCACCAAGTAGCGGCAGTTGGTGTTCATCAGAGTGATACAGGCTAAATCTGGGTGACATAGTTAGGTCTGAGGCCCCTCATCAAATGTTCTAGCTGCTACCCATCAGTTGCTTGCAGACCTTTGTGATGGGACATGGTCTCAGGAAATCATCAGGGCTTTCCAGCTGACTTAATCAATCCTAAAGAGACCAATATTTGGCTGTGTGAAAGAAGGGCTCTGCACCCATTGGATCTGCAAAGACAAAATGGCCCCCTTTTAGAAAGAAACAACTCAGTCTATTTGAGAGCCTACCAGCAGCTGTATCTCATCAGAAGTGGGCTACCATGAGTTGGGAGGGTGGAGCTAGGAGATCTCTCATGAGAGAGGGAGCACCTGTCAGGCTTATGAGAAAGAGGAAGGAATGACCCAAATCCCAGAGCCACAAAACCCAGTCACTGACACCAGCTAAGTCTACTCAGACTTCCATACCACTTCCCAGCCAGTTGACTCCTTAGCAGGGTTTGAGCACCACAGGATGAGGTGACAGAGACTTTAGAAGGTGAAGTATTTCATTCCCCCAGGCTTATCCCATAATGAGGAAAATTCTCCATCCAAAAAAGATGAAAGATACTGGCAGCTTTCCCTTGAACTTTTTCCCCAGAGCCACAAGCCTCACAAAACCCTCAACCCCTTCGCCAGGGTGAATGGCTGCAAATAAGATTTCATATGTTTTCCCTCTAATAGGGCCCCTGTGCTTCTAGTAGTGACTTGTCTCTCTCTGACTGACAGAGTACCCTACTGATTTTCATAGCTAGAAGTTATGTGGGCTCAGGTGCTCTGGACTTGGCAGTCTGGCATGGGGTTGAGACTCTTCATACCTCATTGGGAACATTTGCAGCTGAGATATCCTTCCAGGATTACAGTTGCTGCTGGTAGGAGTTATGCCAGCTCTTTTCTCATCTCCATGCTTCCTACAAGTTTCAATGTAGCTCCTTCTGTAAATCCTCCATTATAAGACTTCTGTTCAGCTAGTCTTCATTTGATTATTCAGGTTGATTGTTCTATATTTTAGTTGTAATTCCACTTTGGTACTATGGAGTGTGAATGTAACATCTACCTACTCTGCTGCCATCTTGAGTCCCCATACAACTTTTTAAAATGAGAATGAAGAAGTTCACTCACTCTAAGTTATATTAAATGAATGCTATCCAATTTATAGTAAATAAAAATGAATTAAGGTTAAAAATTATGTGTAGAATACTGCTATTTGTGTGAAAAGAGCACACTCTTTAGGTGTGTGTGTGTGTGTGTGTGTGTGTGTGTGTGTGCGTGTGTGTGTATAATTTGAAATGATACAGAATAAACTCATGGCAGTGTAACATTTCCTGCTTTCAGGGAGGGAAACTGTGTTGCTGAGGGACAGAGATAGAAGAGACTTCCACTGTACAATCTATACCTTAAAATTTTGAACCTTGTTTTTGTATTATTTTTCAAAAGAAATACAGTGAAAATTTTTTGACGTATTAAAAATTCCATACATATTTATATAAACATATAAAAATAAGAAGATCTGGAATGATACACATCAAACACCAAACTAAACAGGCATTATATCTTAGAATAGGAATGTGGAAAGTTAGACTTCTGTGTGTGGTGGATACCGTGTTTCCCCGAAAATAAAACGTCCTCCGAAAATAAGACCTACTCTATGGAAACATAATACATCCCCTGAAAATAAGACCTAGCACATCTTTGGGAGCAAAAATTAATAAGACACTGTCTTATTTTCGGGGAAACAGGGTACTTACTTTATACTGCTTAAATTTCAAACTTAGGTTTCCTAATTACCCAAATCAACCACATAAAAAAGTCCTATATTATAGGGTTAAGACACTAGACCAAGATAGTATAGTTAAAAAAAATTTAGCCATAATGTATGAAAGTTTCAGTCCTATTAACATGTTTGTAACATAATTTTCTTGAGTCTTTCTGATGTATTGAGATAATAAGACCTTCTGTGCACCACCAGAAGTCAAGAAATGCAAAATCCAATATATAGAAAATGAATCATAGAATTGTACACTTTAAGCGTATAATTTTGTTAACCAATGTTACCCCAGTCAATTAAAAACATTATTAAAGAAAGTAATCAGCCATGGCTGGTATGACTCAGCTGGAGCATCATCTGGTACGTCAAAAAGTTGCAGGATCATTTTCCTGTCAGGTCACATACTCAGGTTGTGGGTTTGATCCCTGGTAGGGGTGTGTGTGTAGAAGAAAGCTGATGGATTTCTCTCTCACACACATAGATGTCTCCCTGTCTCTCTCTCTCTCTCTTTAAAATATATTTTATTGATTTTTTACAGAGAGGGATAGAGAGTTAGAAACATCCATGAGAGAGAATCATCGATCAGCTGCCTCTTGCACACCCCCCACTGGGGATGTGCCCGCAACCAAGGTACATGCCCTTGACCAGAATCGAACCCGGGACCTTTCAGTCCGCAGGCCAACGCTCTATCCACTAAGCCAAACCGGTTTCGGCTCCCTGTCTCTCTTAACTTCTCTCCCTCTAAAATCAATTTTTAAAAGTTTGTAAAAAGAAAGTAATAAGACCTTACCATGAAAGTACTTGAAATTAAACAGTAAACTAATCTTTAATCTTATAATGAAGTCTATGAAGAATACTGAAACTTCCCATACAGGAGGCAAAAAATATACAAAGAAAAGCAGTGGTGAACCACTTTTACTATTGTCTTAAAGGTACAACTAACATTTCAATAGTGTGCATTCTTTGGAGCTACTAAAAAGACCTTGTGATTTAGAGCACTTTTAAAAATCTGGTTACATTACATAGTAGTTGTGTGAATTGACATAATCAACTAACCTTATAGTTATTCAACTATTCCTATTTTTATCAGCAACCTCAGAAATTTATTGAAAAATTAAATCAGATATTATGAAAGCACATTGTAAACTCTAGAGTGCTGTAAAATACTATTATTATCATTTTTTAATCACGCATAGTGGCAGAGTTAATAACAACTGGCTACTGTACCTCCCCCCATATTATCATAAAGGACATTTTCTCTTTATTCTCAGAATCGCTTGGCAACTTTTCAAACATGAAACTTCCAGAAAGTCACTGGTTCAAAATTTGGCACTACATGGGAAAAATAATTTAAATTTTATAGTAATACTAAAAAAAAAATTGGTAATAGGAAAACAAAATGGAAATTACATTTTGAACATTATGTCTTTTTGAACTCTTAGAAATGGGTAAAAGGATAGTATGAACACATTTTCTTTTTTCTTAAATTTCAGTTATCTACCTCATATTCTACCATGCCATCTTTGTGTTCTTTACCTGGACCTACTGGAAGTCTATTTTTACACTCCCTCAACAGCCAAATCAGAAGGTAAGAAAACTTATCCTATATAATAAAGAGGTAATATGCAAATTGAATGTCACACCCTTGCACAAGATGGCCGCCCTCATGTGGTCACAAGATGGCTATCAAAAGATGGCTGTCATGGGAGGGCAGTTGTGGGTGATCAGGCCAACAGAGGAAGTCAGTTAGGGGAGACCAGGCCTCCAGAGGTGTGCAGTTAGAGATGACCAGACTGGCAGGGGAGGGCACTAGGGGGTGAACAGGGCTGCAGGGGAGGGCAGGTGGGGTGACCAGACCTGCAGCAGAAGGCAGTTGGAGACAACTGGGCCTGCAGGTGAGGGAGGAAAGTTAGGGGGAATCAGACCTGCAGAGGAGGGCAGTGAGGGGTGAACGAGCAAGTAAGGGAGGGCAGTTAGGATTGACTGGGCTTCCAGGGAAGGGAAGTTAGGGGTGAATAGTCCAGCAGGGGAGGGCAGTTGAGGGTGACCAGGCTGGCAGGAGAGGGTAGTTAGAGGTGACCAGGCCAGCAGGGGAGGTCAGTTAGGGGCAACCAGGCCAGCAAGAGGGCAGTTGGAGGCCACTGGGCTGGGAGGGGATCGATTAGGTTGACAGGGAGTAGTTAGTAGGTGAATAAAAGCGGAAAAGAAGAAATTTTAACAGAGGGTAAAAAGAAGGAATAGGGAAAATCTAAAGCAAGAATGGGGTAAGACAATCAGGACAACAAAATAGGAAAAGAAGAAATAAAACTGTCCTTATTTGCAGATGACATGATATTGTACATAAAAAACCCTAAAGACTCCATAAAAAAACTAATAGACTTAATAAATGAATTCGGCAATGTAGCAGGATACAAAATTAACACCAAAAATAACCTATGGCCTTTCTATACACCAATTGTCAACTTATAGAAAGAGAGACTAAAAAAGCCATCTCATTTACCATCACACCCAAAAAAATAAATAAATGTCCTTCACTTTGAGTTCTAATTTGTCAGATATAAGTATTTCTGCCCTCTTTTTTTATTTTTTATTTTTTTATCATTTACATTCACCCGGAAAACCCTTTTCCCTCCCTTCAACCCTAGTCTGTGTGCATCTTTTTTTCTTTAGGTGGGTTTCTTGTAGACAGCAGATATATGGGTCATGTTTTCTTATCCACTCAGTTACCCTATGCCTTTTGATTGTGGCATTTAATCCATTTACATTAAAGTTATTATTGATAGGTACTTTTTTGTTGCCATTTTTATTCTATACCCATGCCTTCCTTCTTCGCTTCCTATTTCTTTCTTTTTTTCTCTTTACAGCAGACCCTTTAGCATTTCTTGCATTGCTGGTTTGGTGGTAATAAATTCCCTTAGTCCTTTTTTGTCTGTGAAACTCCTGATTTCACCTTCAGTTTTGATTGATAGCCTTGCTGGGTACAGTATTATTGTATTCAGACACTTTGTTTGCATGACTTTGTATATTTCATTTCATTCCCTTCTGACCTGATGTGTTTCTGTTGAGGAATCAGGTGCTAGCTTATGAAGGATTCTTTGTATATAACTTTCTGTCTCTCTGCTGCTTTTAAGATTCTTACTTTGCCATTGGTGTTTGCCAATCTAATTATAATGTGTCTTGGTCTTTTTGGATTCATCTTGTTTGAAAGAAAGAAGAAAAAATAAGAGTGCAAAAATGGAATTGGGAAAAGGAAAAAAAGAGAGAGAAAAGAGAGAGAATAAGAAAGAAGAGGGGAATAAAACTATATATGTGGGTTGAAAGCCTCTAATCATAACAGATGCCAGTAACAAGTACCTGGAGATGAATGCAAACTACACACATCAACTAATATCAAGTGAGGTGAGGGAAAACAGAAGCAAAAATAAAACAAAAAATGAAAAAGAAAAAAAGAAAAAGTGAAACAATCTCACAAAAAACAAAAACAAAAATAGATATAATAAAAAATCAAGCAAACAACTCCAAAAGGACAGAGAGATAAAAAAATTTTGGATATTAAAGAAATAGAAGAGACGAAGGACTGGTATGCATGCATATAAGAACAACCAATGGACACAAAACTCTGGGGAGGGAGGGCATGTAGGGGAGGGGGGAGGGCAATGGTAAGCTATGTACACAGATAATACCTTAATAAATTTAAAAAAATAAAAAAAGAAATAGAAGAGAGAGGTGTATGTGGACTTGGAGCAGGGGATTGGAAATTAGATATATAGGTAGGGTGAAATTTTAACAGAGGGTAAAAAGAAGGAATAGGGAAAATCTAAAGCAAGAATGGGATAAGACAATCAGGACAACAAAAGGGGAAAAGTGAGGAAGAGAATGATGGCATAAAGGGAAAGTTGAGATAGAGTAAAATAATGCTAAAGAAAAGATGAAAATAGAATGTAGAACATTAATCCTAAAGTAAAATAAAGAGAAAAGAAAATGACACTTATTTTTTTAAAAGGTAAAATAATGATAGTAATAATACTGATTGAAAATAAAAATGTTATACCTAATTAAAAAGGTAAAATCAAGTGAGAAACAAAGAAAAAACCTAGTTTCTTAAGTAAAAGATGAAAAAAATAAAAATAAAAATGTGCAGTACTGAAGGTCATTAACTTCCTCTACTGTTTTGTTTGGCACACCTGTTTCCTAGTCATGACAGTGTTGAAGTTCCCTTTGTTCCACTGCTCTTAAGTGTTGTAAGTCAGTCCTAATTTTAAAGGAGACAGTTTATTTGTGTTTACACAAGAGTCAATTTGTGATTCAACCCCTGGGTGGCAGTGTTTCTGTATTGACCTCTGGGTCTGTAGGTCCTCTCTAGCTAGTATTTAGACATTGTTTTCCCTGTGGCACTTACCGTATTTGCCAGCGTATAAGTCGATTTTTTGGCCCTGAAAAATATGCCTCCAAGTGGGGGGTAGTCTTATACGGCGAGTATATAACAAACTCTGTATTTTCAGTGGAAATGTTAGGGGGTCGTCTTATACGCCCAGTCTCTTATACGCCTGCAAATACGTATTTTTCAGGGCCAAAAAATCATCTTATACGCCGGCAAATATGGTAATACCGGTTTCAGGGAGTGTGTTGCCCTAGAGCTTGGTTCTCTGATGGTTATTCCCCGCTCTGATCCCCAGGTTCTAGAACAGGGGTGGGCAAACTTTTTGACTCACAATGGGTTGTTAAACTGGACAGAAGGGCTGGAACAAAAGCAACCTGACCATCCTGGCACTCTCATCTTGGGCTGATGGTGAAGAAGCGGAGGGGAAAGCAAGAGAACCCTCCATTCTTTTGGCTCTGCGGGCCAGATAGAACAGCCGAACGGGCCGGATCCGGCCCATGGGTCGTAGTTTGCCCACGGTTGTTCTAGAAAAACAACTTTCCATTGCAGTCTCTTTGAGTTTCTCCAATTGGGTGATCCTGTGTTTTGGGCTTATTAATAAGAAGCAAGGATTTAAGAGGGAAGAAAAAGAGCCTGAGTTAAGTGTGTGAACTTTGGGGCTGTATGCGCAAGTCTGTGAAGTCTTTTCCCCCCTTAGATCTAAGCAGCTGGCACACTTTTACAATTTTAGGCTATCTTTTTGTGTCAGATCAAAATGGGTTGCTTTTTAGAGTTCCCTTCTGTTAGCAGCTCTGCGGACTTCCTTCCATATTCATGGATCATGCCATTCCCAACAGCCATGGATTTTTCTAGGTGCAAACTTCCCCAGGTCTCCATCTCTCACGTGCACTTTTCTCTCTCCTGCTGGGACCACAGACCTCACCTTATCCCAGGTGAAATCTGACCTTTCTGTGGTGAAGTGTAGATCTCCTCTGAAGCCCCATGCTTGCGTCACTTGGGAACAGGTGTTCTTGGGTTCGCCGCTGTTCGGTGGGTGCCATCGTTGTAGTTTCCCTGGGCTTTTCAGGCTCCAATAACATCCACTTTTCCTTCAAGATTGAGTGGTCTCTACTTCTGAGCTGGTCACACTGGGAGGGAAGCCAGCAGCAGTGGGGGCTGCCCGGTCAGGGGAGCCCCGTCCGATAGTCCCCCACAGTCTCCTGGAGTATAGCTGTTCCTCAACTCACCAACAAACACTCCCTGTGTGACCACACACTCTCCCTTTGTCCTCTCACTCACACACTCTCTTGCAGTCTGCCTTCCTGTAGGCAGCCATCGTCCTTCTCTATCCCCATTTTTAATTATTTAAGGAAACTCTCTACTGTTAGTGAAGTTGAGATGGCCATCTGTATGTCCTCTTTGGAGAAGTGTTTATTCAAGACCTTTGCCCATTTTTAAATTGGACTGTTTGTTTTGTTGGTGTTGAATATAAGTTCTTTATAAATTTTGTTTATTATGTGTCATTGGTGAATATATTCTCCCATTTATTGGATGTTCTTTATATTTTGTTGATGTTTTCCTTTGCTGTGCAACAGCTTTGTAGTTTGTTGTAGTCCCACTTATTTATTTTTATTTTGTTTATATTGCCCAAGGATATATATTGGCATAAATATTGCTATGATAAATGTCTGAGATTTTATTGCCTTTGTTATCTTCTGGGGTTTTAGTGGCTTTAAGTCTTTTATCCATTTTGAATTTATTCTTCTGTATGGTGAACTTTGGTGGTCTAGTTTCATTTTTTTGCACGTGCCTGTCTGGTCTTCCCAATACCATTATTTGAAGAGATTGTCTTTACTTCATTGTATGCTCATGATTCCTTTTCCAAATATTAATTGATAATAAATTCATGGGTTTATTTCTGTATTGTCTGTTCTGTTCTATTGATCTACATGTCTGTTCTTATGCAAGTAACAGGAAGTTTTTAATTAAGTTATAAGAGTGACACTGGTTAACAAAATTACAGGTTTAATTGCACAATTTCATAACACATTAGCTGTACAGTGTATTGTGAGTTCACCACCCCAGGTCATGTTTTTATTCACCACCAATGGCTGTTTTGGTTACAATGGTTTTGTAGTATATTTTTAAAACTCTGTTTTTCTTTCTCAAGACTGTATTTTAGAAAGTTATCTATTTCACTCAGGTTGTCCAATTTGTTAGCATGCAATTGTTTATAGTATTTACCCCCCCCCCAATGGATGCATTATTTTATTTTATTTATTTACTAGAGGCCAAGTGCATGAAATTCATGCACAGTGGGGTGGGGGTGGGGCATCCCATCAGCCCAGTTTGCATCTTCTCCAATCCTGGATCCCTCTCACAATCCTGGACCGCTGGCTCCTAATCACTGATCTACTTCCTTGCATGATCTCCCCTAATTGCTCCCTCTGCCAGCCTGGTCATCCCTAAATGTCCCCCACTGCCAGCCAGGTTGCCCCCAACTGCCCCCTCCCTGCTGGCCTGGTCTCCACTAACTGCCCCCTCTTCCAGCTCTGTCGCCCCTAACTTCCCCCCTGAGCCTAGTCACCCCTCACTGCCCCCATGCCAGCCTAACTTTGCCCAATTGCCTCCCCCCGGCTGGCCTGTTTGCCCCCAACTGCACCCCCTGCCAGCCTGGTCGCCCCACTTTCCCCCCTGCCAGACTGGTCACCCCAAACATCCCTCCCTGCCAGCCCGCTTTCACCTCATGGCCCTTCCACTGGCCTGATTACCCCATACAGCCTGCTGATTCAGTCATTTAGTCATCCCTTGGGCTGGCCATGGGCAGCCGGGCAGCTGCCATCTGTTGCTTGCTTGTGCCTTGGGCCAGCCCTGGAAAGCTGGGGGCCTGAGGGTACTGTGGGACTCTGGAGTTAGGCACACTGAGCCAGTAGACCTGCAAGGAGAGGGCCTGGCCATGCTGCTCCTGCCATCCCAGCAGAGCTGAGGGGCCTGGGTGCTGCCATCTTGTGGCTGTGGGCATGACCATCCTTGAGGGCATGGCAGTGAATTAGCACATTCCCTCCTTATTGGCTGGGCACCATCATCTTTTTGATGGCGTGATGGTCAATTGGCATATTCCCTCTTTATTAGATAGGATGTCTTCTCCTCTTCCTCCTCTGCCTCTTCCTTCTTCTTCTACTGTACATGCATTATTTTATTTTATTTATTTTTTATTGTTTAAAGTATTGCATGTGTCTCTTTCCCCCCATAAACACCTCCCCAGCCACTCCCACCCCCCCAAGGAGAAACCCCCACCACCCCAGTGTCCATGTCCATTGGTTATGCTAATATGCATGCATACAAGTCCTTTAGTTTATCTCTTACATGTCCCCTCACCCTACCCTACCTTCTTTCTGAGGTTTGATGGTCTGATCAATGTTTCTATGTATCTATTTTTGTTCATCAGTTTATATTGTTCATTGTATTCCACAAATGAGTGATATCATGTGATATTTATTTTCTCTGATTGGCTTATTTTGCTTAGCATAATGCTCACCAGGTCTATCCATGCAGTTGCAAATGGTAAAATTCCTTCTTTTTTATAGCAGTGTAATATTCCATTGTGTAAATGTACCACCGTTTTTTAATCCATTCATCTGCTGATGGGCACTTAGGCTGTTTTTAAATCTTAGCTATTGTAAATTGTGCTGCTTTGAACTTAGGGGTGTATTTATCCTTTCTGATAGGTGTTTCTGATTATAGTCCTTTGTGTTTCTGTGATGTCAGTTGTTACTTCTGTTCTTTCATTTCTTATTTTATTTATCTGAGTCCTCTTTTTCTTTATGAGTATGGTTAAAGGTTTGTCAATATTATTTATCTTTTCAAAGAACTACTTCATGGTTTTACTGATCTTTAGTTTTTTTTTAGTCTCTTTGTCATTCATTTCCACTCTGGTCTTTATTTCCTTTTTCTATTTACTCTGGACTTTGTTTTTCTTTTTCTACTTCTCCCAAGCGTAGGGTTAGATTTTATTTGAGATTTTACTTGCTTCTTGAGGGAGGGTTCTAATGCTATGAACTTTTCTCTCAGGATTGCTTTCGCTGTGTTCCACAGATTTTGGGTTGTTTTGTGTTCACTTTCATTTTATTTTTCTTTGATTTAATTGCTAACCAATTCATTGTTTAATACCATGCTATTTAGCTTCCATGTGTTAGAATGTTTTTGGGTTTTTAATTGACTTCTAGTTTTATATTATTGTGGTCAGAGAATATGTTTGATATGATTACAATATTCTTAAATTTAATAAGTCTTATTTTGCTTCCTAATATATGGTCTGTCTTTGAGAATATTCACTGTGTAATTGAGAAGAATATATATTCTGCTGCTGTAGAAAAAAATGTTTTATAAAAATCAATTATATCCTTCTTATCCAGTGTATATCATTTAATCAGCCTTACTGATTTTTGTCTGGAAGCCATCCATTGATGTCAGTGGGATGTTAAAATCCTTAACTATTGCACTATTGCTGTTAACCTCTCATTTAGTGTCCCTCATGATTTTATATATATATATATATATATATATATATATATATATATATATATATATATATTTTTTTTTTCCCCCTCCTATTTTGGGTGCATATATGCTTACAAGGGTGGTATCCTCTTGTGCTAGTAAGATCCTTCATTGTAGTATTATATAGTTAACTCTGTCTCCTGTTATGGCCTTTGTTCTAAAGACTATTTTGTCTGATATAAGTTATAAGTATTGCTATACCAGTTTTTTTTTAATTTCCATGTATATGGAATATTTTTTCATTTCTTTATTTTCAGTCTATGTGTATCTTTTGTTCTGAAGTTGACCTCTTATATACAACATATATATGGGTTATGTTTTTCATCCATTCAGCTACCATAAGTCTTTTGATTAAGTAATTTAATCAGTTTACATTTAAAGTAATTATTGATGGGTAGTTACTGATATTTTATTCTTTTTTAAAAATATATATTTTATTGATTTTTTAGGGAGAGAGATAGAGAGGTAGAAACGTCGATGAGAAACATCGACCAGCTGCCTCTTGCACACCCCCTACCGGGGATGTGTCTGCAACCAAGGTACATGCCCTTGACCGGAATCAAACCCGGGACCTTTCAGTCCGCAGACCGATGCTCTACCATTGAGTCAAACCGATTTCGGGATGATATTTTATTCTTTATAAATATGTTTCTCTATATATATTTGTTTCTTTCTTCTTTGTAAGGAAGGTCTGTTAAATTTTCATGCAATTCTGTTTTCCTTCCATTTTAAATGACAGCCATTTTGTATAGAGAAATCCTGCTTGTAGGTCCTTGCTTTTCATCACTTTGAACATTTCCTGCCAATCCCTTTTGGCCTAATGTATTTCTGTTGAGAAATAAGTTAATAGTTTTATGAGAACTCACTTTCTCTTGCTGTTGTTAAGATACTCTCTTTATCTTAAACTTTTGCCATTTTAATTATAATGTGTCTTGGTGTACATCTCTTTAGGTTCATTTTGATTACTACTCTCTGTGCTTTTTGAACTTACATGTATTTTTTCTTCACTATGTTAGGGAAATTATTGGCTATTATTTCTTCAAACAGATTCTCTATCCCTTGCTCATTCTCTTCCTTTTCTGGTATCCCTAGAATGCAGATGTTGTTATGTTTGGTGTTGTCTCAGAGGTCCCTAAAACTATCCTCTTTTTTTTTTTTTTTTAAATATTTTATTGATATTTTACAGAGAGGAAGGGAGAGAGATAGAGAGCTAGAAATGTCGATGAGAGAGAAACATCGACCAGCTGCCTCCTGCACACCCCCCACCGGGGATGTGCCCGCAACCAATGTACATGCCCTTGACCGGAATCGAACCCGGGACCCTTCAGTCCGCAGACCGACGCTCTACCGCTGAGCCAAACCGGTTTCGGCAAACTATCCTCTTTTTAAAAAATTCTTTTTTTTTTATGCTGTCCTTGAGTGCTTACTGTTATTTTCTCCACTGAATTGTTTGCTTTATCTTTCCTGCTGTTGATTCCTTCTAGTTTATTCTTCATTTCTGATGTCGTATTCTTTATTTCTGACTGATTCTTTTTTGGAAATTATGGGGAAAGCCAGTTGTGATCTTGGTACAAGGAACCAAGTTCCACTGAGTCTCCATTCCCATCTGCTTTTATTTACTAGAATACACAATTGCCTTTTAGGAATGCAAATATATATATGGCAAGAAAGACGTTTTCAGGTGTTCTTGTTTTTTTCCCCCTCTTCACAAATTCGTTCAGCTGTCGGGACCACCTTCTTTAAAACTCCTCAAGTTATCTCTGGGCTGTTCATCATCTGCTGTGTTCTTCCACTCCTCATCTTCAGTGTGTTGCCTGGGGTTGCTGCTGACTGTGGCTGAGGTAGACAATTGTCTGCAGCTGCAAGTTGTGGCTCTAGGTGCAAGGTCCTCATTAATCTGGCTAGTTCTTCTCTCATATCCATGATGCAATTTAATATTTCTCACAGAAATCCACACAGGCTTGGAGAAATTTTATGGAATTATACAAGCATAACTTCAACCACATGTTAGTAAGGGATCACGACCCTTCCATAAAGCAGACTTCAGATCTTTCCATTTCACTAGACCATTTGACTTTGTTTTATTCTGACACCAGTGTAACTCCATGGGTGTCTTGCCATTAGCATCACAAATGAAGACTTTTAGAGTAATTAAGGCTTGCTGCAGCCTACCTATACGTTATTTCTCCATAATAATCCCCCCTTTTTGTTTTTAAAGTTGGGATTTTAGCTGCTGATGTTGTTGTTCAATAATGGCCTGTCCCTGGGAATTATATGGTATTACTGTAATGTGCTTAATTTTCCACTTTTTATAAAATTGCTGGAAATGACAGCTTGTGTAAGCAGGCTCATTATCAGTTTTAATAATTTTCTGAATTCCCATGATGACAAAATCAGCTAGGCAATGGTTAATAACCTGTTTTGCTGTTTCCCCTGTAAAGGCGGTAGCCTATAGGATTTTTGAGAAGGTGTTTACAGAGACATGCAATGCCTCAAGGTGTCCAAAGGGAGTATAATGTGTTACATTCGTTTTAAAGATATGGTCCCTTTGAAAACCTCTAAGGTTAATTCCTGTGTTAGTTCCTTGAAGTAGAGGTAACATGCAAGTGGGACATTCTCTGATAATCTGTTTCACCTGCTGTTGAGTGGATGAGAATTATCTATATAGCATTTTGGCAGGCTGATGAGTTTCTGTGGCCTGTTTTAATAAAGCAACCAATTGATTAGCATATGAATTTCCTTTTTTTAACAGGCCAGATAATACACCGTGACCCTTATGTGAGTAAGGATAGTGTCTCTGTTGTAGAATCTGCTGAACTTATTTGAAGAGTAAAAATAAACTTTGGGCACTGAGCCATTTTAAATGAGCAGTTTCTATTTATTAAACCTGCAGTGTAAGAAGAGTCAGAGATAATATTAAGAGACTCTTGAATATCCTGTAATGCAGCCTTAATAGCTTCTAATTAAATTCTTTATACAGAAGTATGACTAGTTTTGATGACTCAGTCTAATTTTATTGTATGATAAGCAGCTTTGTCATTAGAGGATCCATCAGTAAAAACAGTTAATGCTCCAGGAATAGGTTCCTGCCTAGTATTTTTGGTATAATAATAGGGGTATAATGTAGAAATTGTAATAATTGTCTTTTAGTAGGTGACAACTAACTTGCCCTAAATATCCACTCAGTCCAATTCTCCAATTTAAATCAGTCTGAAATAATATTTCTAATTGCTTTCCAGTGAGGGGAAGGTAAATATATTGGGGTTCTTCTCCTCTAAGCTGTCTGTAGAACTTTCCAAGTTGAAAACAGATATTTACATTATGATTCATAACAGTAGCAAAGTTACAGTTATGAAGTAGCAATGAAAAAAATTTTATGGTTGGGGGGTCACCATAACATGAGGAACTGATTAAAGGGTTGCAGAATTAGGAAGGTTGAAAGCCACTGATAGCTCTTTTTTTCTGGAGATTTCTCCTTTTATCTCATCTAGAGATGTTTCTTTTTCTCCTCATTTTGGCGGCTAGTAGTTTGGTAATATGTATCAAAGGCCTTATAATTTTGTATATTTTGTGGCCTGTCATACCACTTTCTGAAATTTATTATAAAGAAATCTTAATACATTATTTTCTCCAGCCATGGAAAAACCACATTTTTTTCAAGCTTAGTAACATTTATTTGTGTGTGTGTTAAGTAGTTATTATTACCTTTGTTTTACTGTTGGATAAATTTGGAATGACAGAGTCTGGTTTTCCACAGTAAGTTTTTAAACTATCAAGTTGCAGATATGATGTTTTAAACCCAGAAAAGATGAAAACAGATCCTTCTCATTTTTCACTTTTACCTACTCTTTGGCCCAGACAGAAAAAAACTTTAAGGTCTGTGTTACTTTGGAAAATTGTTGGAATATCTTTCGCAAGATTAGCAAGGTATGATGCAAACATGGCAAAAAGCTCCATACCAGAGCGCAAATTATTGAAAGAGTGAGGATATACAAATTTCTACTTATTTTCACAATTATAATATCCAGATAATGTCACAAGCAGTCTCATCCAGATCCTACAAAACTGTCACCTATGGGAGAGAAACCAAGATGGAGGCATAGGGTAGATACCCAAATGCAGCCAACCACAACAAATTTGAATTTAGAACTGGAAAACAGCGGAGGCATTGCCCTGAAGCACTGTACGGCTAGCTGAAAGGAGGCTCTGCCATCTGGGAAGGAGAGAGAAGGCGTGCTGACACTCAGAAACTGTGAAGTTACAGAGAACTGTGCGTGCGAAAAGGCGCTGGCATAATCCTGGTGCGTGGAGAGGGAGGGCCGGACTGAGATTGCTGCTGGCAGACTCCCGGCACGCGGAGAGGGTGGACAGCTAACGCGAGGCTGGCTTTCTTGTTTGAGAGGGAAAATGAATCACTCTATTGCTCTGATAGACATCCCCATTCAGGGAGAGGCCAGACTGTCAGGTAGCAGGCAGAGATCTCTCGGAGGTGTGTGAAGCCAGAGGCCACCACTGCGGGACTTGGGGAGGAGGCGACGAGAAAACAAAGCTTGTCTGCACCAACCCGAAACTCTGCTCCATCCAAGCTGAACACAGAAGCTCTCCCTGAGGCCTGCCTTCTCTAAGGAGGGACTGGCTGGAATCCAAAGCTTGTCTGGGCCTTTACCAAAGAGGTGTGCATGCCTGCAGCCAATCTTGAGAGACTCACCGTGAACAGGACTTTTCTAAGGTGAGACTGATAGGGAACCAAAGATTGTCTGCACCATCCAAGATTCCGCCCCATCCAAGCAGACTACAGATGTCTTCATAGCTGAGACACTGCTGATCCTCACAGCCAATTGGCTTGAAGATCAACACTTCCCAGTGATACCAACAATAAGCAAGGATTAACAACAAGACTGCACACACAGCCCACAAAGGGCTATCCCAAGACTGTCCACTGCAGGTACCTGGGAAGGCTGTGCTACTGGGCTCTACCAGAACACCTAGCACACAAAACTATTCCGTCAATTCAGGAAAACAACTAAAATGTAGACAAGAGGCAGGACACAAAGGAAGGAGATGGAGGAAAAGAAAAGAATGGACATTGAGTTCAAAACTACAGTTATAAGGCTTTTCAAGAATATCCTAAAAAGGCTGATAAAATAAATGAGACCTATGAGGATATGAAAAGGGATCAACTAGAAATAAAAAGGGATCAACTAGAAATAAAGAAAACTTTGCCTGAAATAAAAAATATTATACAGAGTCCTAAAAACAGACTGGAAGATCACAAGAATCAAGATAATGATTTAGAACACAAAGAGCCAGAGGACACTCCTCTACAGAAGCAAGAAGACAAGAGAATTCAGAAAGTTGAAGATAGGGTAAGAAACCTCTGGGACAGTTTCAAGCAAACCAACATCAGAATTATGGGGATCCCAGAAGAAGAAAGAGAGCAAGATACTGAAAGAATACTGGAAGAAATAGTGACAGAAAACTTCTACCACCTGGGGAAAGAAATAGACTTACAAGTCCAGGAAGTGCACAGAATCCCAAACAAAAGGAATCCAAAGAGGACCACACCAAGACACATCATAATTAAAATCCCAAGAGCAAAAGACAAAGAGAGAATATTAAAAGCAGCAAGAGAAAAGCAGGTAGTTACCTATAAAGGAGCTCCCATATGATGTCAGCTGATTTCTCAACAGAAACTATGCAGGCCAGATGGGAATGGCAAGAAATATTCAAGGTGATGAATAGCAAGAACCTACAGCCAAAAATACCCATCAAAACTATCACTCAGAATCGAAGGCCAGGTAAAGAGCTTTACAAATAAAAAAAAAAGCTAAAGGAGTTCATCACTGCCAAACCAGAATTATATGAATTGCTGAAGGGGGTTATTTAGGAAGAGGAAGAAGATAAAGATAAAAATTATGAACGACAATTATGTAACTATCAATAAATGAAACTAAAAACCAAGAGAATTAAAAAACCTGATGAACAATATTAACTGGTGAATATAATAGGATCAGAGGTATGGAAGGGGAGTGGACTGAGGATTCTCAGGTAAAAGGGCAGTGGGGGTGCGGGAAGAGAATGAACAAAAACTGTCCATCTATGGATGAGGACATTTGGGGATAGGGAAAGGACAGAGGGTGGAGTGGGAACCTGGTAGAGGGGAGCAATTGGGGGGGGGAGAGGAACAATTTGTAATAATCTGAACAATAAAGATTTATTTTTAAAAGTGTCACCTATGAGAAATCCTCAAAACTTAATAATAAGCATAATTATTCATAGTTATTAGGATACTGTCATTAAGATAGCACACATCTGAATGTAATATCATATTGTAGTATAAAGGGCAGAAGTCTTAGAGTAAGGTGAACTGGGTTTGGGCTTAGTTTTGCTACTTACCGGCTGAGTGAGTATAACAATGCTCAAGTTACATAATCTTAGTTTTATTTTTCTTATAAAACAAAACTACCGATAGTGCAGAGTAATACAAATTGAGATAAAAGCCAAATAACTAATTAAGATAATTATCCAGAGAAAGTTATAAGCCAATTAGGCAACTGAGCTTCAGGATAGGTAGCAAATATCTTCTAAATAATTATTGTTTTTAATTTTTTGTGAACCTTGGGAAATAAATATTTGCTTCTCATTTCTGCTTCCAGTTTTATTTATCTTATACAGACAAGGAACGCTATGAAAATGAAGAGAGCCCTGAGGTCCAAAAGCAGATGCTCATCGATATTGCCAAGAAGCTACCAGTTTACACAAGGACCGGAAGTGGAGGTCAGTTCATCCAAAGTCAATCAGAGAGGCATATCAACAAGTGTCTCAGAAAGTATATGTCATATACAGTATATCCTTAGGCTAGCCCTCTTTTTTTCTCTTCTCTTCTGAAAAACACTATGGAGTCTTTCTCAACATTTTACTATAAAAAATTTCAAACTTCTATCAGATGGAAGAATAATACAGTAAACATTTGTATGCCCGCCACTACAGTCCACTACTAACATTGAAGTATATTGATTTATCACACATCTGTTCACAAACTTGTTCCTCTATCCATCACTCATAAAGCTTAATTATTTTGGTGTATTTAAATGCAAGTAGCAGATATCAGTACACACGCAATTAAATATTTATCATTCTTTTTTATTTTTATTTTTAACTTTTTAAAAATTTCTTTATTGATTAAGGTATCACATATTTATCCTCAACCCTCCATTCTAATACCCCCCCCACTCATGCCCCAACCCCCTATTGTCCTCGACCACTTGTTAGGCTCATATATATGTATATAAGTCCTTTGGTTGATCTCTCCCTTTTATCCCCACCCTCCCTTTGAGGTCCAACAGTCTGACCCATGGCTCCTTATCTCTGGGTCTGTTCTTGTTCATCAGTCTAAGTTGTTCACCATTTCCCCTCGATGAGTGAGATCATTTCTACTAGAAATATACTTATAAGAATAAAAAATGAGACAAGCAATAATCATTATGCTGAAAGGCATATGAATCAGTCTGTAGAGAGTTTCTTTCTGGCCACCAGTTCTTTTGAGACCCAATTTCAATGTCAAACAGTTCCTTATGTGTACATGTTAGCAATGATATTTCAGTTCAGGATGGTGGGCAAATGGTGGTATTACAGGTCCAACCCTCTCTGGTTTGGTCCTGGGCAACCTGCAGTGATACACAGCTGCTGACTGTTATTATGGCAAGGAGTCGTCAGCATCTTCCATCTCTGGACTGCTTCTCTTTTTTCTTCATGGTTGGAGTAGTCCTGTCAATTCCTCTCTATTGCCAAAATCCACATGGTCTCGGAGCTATTTTCTGAAAATATACAAACATATTCTCCACCAAAAGCTAATAAAGGAATGTTTTCTATAAATTTGTCTTGGGATCCTTTTTCATTTTTTGCCCAAATGATTTTCCTCTGGCTTGTTTTGACACCATGTGTGTTTTTCATGGGTGAGTTGCTGATAGCATTATAATTAATTTTCTAAAGTACACATTTTCTAGATGTAATTTACTTTCAGGATATTTTTCCTCACATGATATTCTTCTACTTTCCCTCCTTTTTTGATTTAAATATTAGGAGGCTTTTGAAAATTTTATAATGTAATCTTGATAGCATTTTAATTTTACAGTATAATATGACTGCTTTAGGTTCATTTCATGTTGTGAGATTTTATCCTGAGATGACCTACCAATAAAAAATTTAGTTAACACTTTAGGAACAGCTTTTTGTTCAGTGCAATTAGTTTTTCTAGGATATTCACTTATTTCAGTTAGCCAATTTAAATTAGTCTGAAAACTTGTCTATTATTTTACTGTCAAATTTATTACTCTAAAAACAATCTTAGTTTAAGGCTGAAATATACATATAAAAACAAGCACAAATCATAAATGTACCATTCAGTGTTTCCACAAATGTACACACTTGTGTAATCAGAATCTCTATAAATATTACCACACTCCAGAATGTTCTTTCTTGCTCCTTCCCAGTAAGTCTCACTAAATACAGCCAATATTCTGATAATTTCCTCCATATATTAGTTTTATCTGCTCTAGAATTTTATTTAAATACATCTATACAGCATTTACTGTTTTGTCTGCCTTATTGTATTCAGTATAATGCTTCTGAAACTTATATTGCTGTGTATGCTATTCCCTTTATTGCTGAGTAATATTTCATTGTGTGAATATATCATAGTTTATTTATCCATTTACACATTAATCCACATTTGAGTTATTTCTGCTGCTTAGATATTATGAGTTAATCTGCTAATAACATTCTTGTACAAGTATTTGTGGAGAGATATGCCTTCATTTTTCTTGGGTAAATACTGTGGAGTTTTACTGTTAGTTTTTATAAGCACAAATAGAATGATACAACTGAACTAATCATTTGCTTTATAAAATTTGAAAACTAAGGCTCTTTTTACCAAAACATTCTATTTTAACACTTTAGGAAGTGTACTTTAGTTATTTATGTTCATTTCAGTTGTCATTTACTTATTCAATAAATATTTATTAAGATCCTTTATGACAAATGGGAAAATTTTAATATTGTCTGTGTATTAGATGACATTAAGTACTTGCTGTTAATTTTGTTATAGCATTAATGTCATATGTTGATTATAATTTTTAAGCAAAGTCTTAAGGCATACTAATATATTCTGAAAAGAAGACAGACACAAATTATACAGTTTCAGGTAGTAGAAAACAGAATGATGTGATAAAGCAGTGATTAAAAGAGGAATATTGGATGTACTGGATTCAGGATTATATTTTGTCTGATCTTTGTGTCTGTTAAAACTTTGCATTTGTTACTAATTTTTAACAATTATAATATTACCAAATGAAAATCCAGATTTCTGACTTCTCTTGAAAACAAACAATCTGCATTTCTATATGCAGAAATTAGCTAAAGCTGAGTAGTAAATCTCTCTTTAAATAGGGTATGGATTATCAGGCTCTCCCACAGTCTTCAACTAGCTGCCTCACTCAGTACTCCCTATTTCCTGGACCCTTGAAGCAGTTTTTGCAACCCCTATGATAGAGAGTAATAGCAGGCTTCTCTAAATAAATATTATTTGATCTGAGACTTGAAAATGGACAAGAACTGAAAACACAAAACACCCTAGGAAAGGAACTAGCTTGCATTAATAGGAGAAAAAGACAGATAACCAGCGTGACTGGAGTATTGTAGTAGGTGAGTGGCACAAGTTAAGATCAAAGAAGTAGGCTAAGGCCAGGTGATGCAGGCCATGGTAAGGAGTTTGGATGTTTTTTTCTTAAGGATGTTGAAAATCCATTGAGGACTTTAAGTGGAAAGTGATATGATCTGATTTTCATTTTAACAAATCACCTGACTCTTTTGTAGAAAATATACTGTGGGTGGAAGATGGTCAATAATGAAAGCAGAATGAGTAAATAGACAGCAGTTATTGTAGTCATCCATGTGAATGATGATGGGTGGCTTACACTGGGCAATGACATTTACCATATCTTTAAACAAACAGGCTAGAGAAAGAAATAAAAGGCCTCCAAATTGGAAATGAAGAAATAAAAGTGTCACTTTGACAGATGACATGATTCTTTATATATAAAACCCTAAGGACTTCACAAAAAATATTAAAAACAATAAACAAATATAGTAAAGTAGCAGGATATAGAACTCAATGTACAAAAATCCCCTGCATTACTATATACTAGCAATGACATTTCAGAAAAAGAGATGGAAAAAAATCCTTTTGCAATTACAAAATAAGTAAGAAAGTAAGTAAGTAAGTAAGTAAATAAATAAATAAATAAAATACCTAGGAATAAACTTACAAAGGAAGGGAAGGACCTATCTACTGAAAATACATTGTTAAAAGAGATAGCATTGTTAAAAAGCATTGTTAAAAGAGCAAAAGAGATAGCAAAAGACAATGAAATGGACAGACTTTCTGTGTTCATGGATTAGAAAAATCAACATAGTTAGATGTCCATATTACCCAAAGCAATGTACAGAATTTATACAATCCCATTAAAATTCCTATGACATTTTAAGAATAAATAGAACAAAATTCATCATATGTATATGGAACTACAGAAGGAACTGAAGCGACAAAGCAATCATCAGAAAAAAGTATCATGCTACCTGCAGTATAAAATTATTCTACAGAACAAACATAATAAAAAACAAGCAAACATGGTATTGGCAGTAAAACAGATACACAGACCAAAGAAACAGAATTGAGATTCCAGAAATAAAACCAAATGTATATAGACAAATACATTTTTGATAAATGGACAGAAACCTACAATGAAGAAAGGAAAGCCCCTTCAATAAACTGTGCTGAAAAAAAATGAAAAGTCAGATGCAAAAGAATAAAAGTAGAGTAGAGTTTGTCCCAAGTACAAAAATTAATTCAAAATGGATAAAAAACCTAATGATAAGATCAGAAACAGTACATTACATAGAAGAAAACATACATATTAAACTTATTAGCCTTGGTCTTGGAAAATATTTTATGAATTTGACCCCAAAGGCAAGGGAATTAAAAGCAAAAATAAATGAATGTGACTATATCAAATTAAAAACTTCTGCACAGCAAAGTAAATTGCCAATGAAACAAAAAAGCAACAATCAAAGGGGAGAAGATATCTGCAAACAACAGCCCTGACATGGCTTTAATATCCAAATTATATAAAGGACTCATACAACTCAACACCAAACATTCAATCCTATTAAAAAATGAACAAACTTAAAGGAGCTAAAAGACTTGTACTTGGAAAACTAAAGGACATTGAAAAAAGAAACAGATGAAGATACAGTGTATACCATGTTCATAGATTAGAAGAATTAACATCAATAAAATGTCTATACTGCCCAAAGAAATCTCATTTAAAGAAATCCCTATTAAAATATCAATGGCATATTTCACAGAGTTAGATCAAATACTCCAAAGATGTATATGGAACCATAAAAGATCTAGATAGCTGTATCAATCTTGAGAAAAAAGAACAAGTAGAGAGACAGAATGATGGTGGAATAGACGGACATGCCCCAAGCCTTGTCCGGGACCAAATAGAATGAGCAGCTGAAATGAATAACATCCAACCCAAATCGGCAAAGGAGACTCAGCTGGTAAGACAATTTACAGCCAGGAAGGGCAGAGGACCCCTGGAGAAGGGTAAAATCAAGCATTTGGGCAAGAGTCTGCCAGACCTCTGAGCCCAGAGGGTCAGAGGGAAACTGCACAGCACTGAGCCACATCCCTGGGGACAGGCACAGTGTCTGACTGTGGAAAGAATGTCCACTGGACTGCTTGAGGCATGGGATTCTAGATCTGGGGCAAAGACATGAAAGGCTGAGCCCAGAGGGGGCCACCTGAAGGACTGACCAAACCATGCAGTGCCAGCAATAGAGGAGCTCATACAGGTCCAGTCATTCCCCTCTGTGGCCTGTGCTTTTCTTCACTGAACCTAGCTCATAGGACTTTCAGATACAGAGGCTTACCCAAGGCTGAGGTGCAGGGGAAGGTGCAGACTTGTGGAGTCTGGGGAGAGGTTGGGGAGAGAAGGGGGTCCAGAAGAAGTGGCAGCCAGTCTGGTGCCTAGTCATACCTGAGCCTGGGACCTGGGAAGCCATTTTGTCCTGAAGAGAAAGCCCCTCCCTCCAATCTCCAGGCAACCAATACAGTCACACCCAGATTCCACCCTGAATGACACAAAGGATTTTAAAAAAATCTAAATAGTCCCTGAGAGTCCAAAGGGACTGGCCTAAAGAGAGATCTTCACTACCAGTAACAGGAAACTGAGAAACTGAAGACAGTACAGAATACTGGGATCTTAAGCCAGTCAAAGGAATGACACTTCACTTTTACATTTGTGTATATATATAAAATTTTATTATCTTTTTTATTTGTTTTCCTTTCTTGTTTGTTGCTTTATTTTCTATTATATTATTTTTCCATCACTCTATTTTATTTTATTTGTATTTGCTATTTTATAGCATTTAAATCAATTTTTGTAAAGTTATTATTATTATTATCATCATCATCTTCTCATTTTCTTTCTTCTTATCCACTCATCCCCTTTCTACTTCCTCTATACTGAATTGGGGTCCTCCTCATATTCATTCAATTCTTAACCTTATTTTCTGTATATAAGCTCAACCTCTACAGATTCTGTTCCCACCCTCTTTACTGGGTGTTTG
The DNA here is from genome assembly GCA_963924515.1 of Vespertilio murinus. NCBI lineage: Eukaryota > Metazoa > Chordata > Mammalia > Chiroptera > Vespertilionidae > Vespertilio > Vespertilio murinus. The sequence continues at coordinate 31,574,179 of OZ004710.1, forward strand.
ATGTTTGTATTTTTGTTTTGGTTTATGTATTGGTTCTGTGGTGTTTTCATATATCTATATCTATATCTATATTCTCCTTTTTCTTTTCTCTCTTACCTTTTTCTCTCTCTTTGATATCATTTGTGCTCTCTTTTCTCTATAATAACTCTCTTTTCTCAGGTGGTCACTTATATTGGGGCTATCAGTGTCATGAGTACATTCATGCTTTGTTCCCTTTGTGTTGTGCCTTGTCGAAGTGAATTTTATCCTGCCTGGCCAGTGTGGTAGGGAGTGAGCATCATAACCAGACACCTATAGAGGAAAACTCCATCCACAAATGGGACAATAACACCCCAGACCCAACTACAGAGGCAGAAAGAGGGCAGCAGTGAGGGAGAGCATGAGTGAGTGAGGGATCAAAAGAGGAATGTATGGTCATGTGGTGTGTGTGCGTGTGTGTGCGTGTGCGTGTGCGTGTGCGTGTGTGTGTGTGTGTGTGTGACAGTTAGACCCCGCAGGACCTTTGGGAGCAGGCTAACTGGGCTTGCATAACTAGGCAGCCTCTGCTACTGCTATAAACAGTACCAAGAGGCTGGCTTGTCCTCAGAGGCCTAGCCTTTTTGAAGGGGAGAGCTGCTGTAACTGGGAGCTGAGCCTCACCTCCACCCAGGGTGCCCTCAGATAATACCTGGAATTCTATAGTCACCCATGCCAGGGACCTGCTACCTCAGCTGTGGTCCCACGAACATCAAGTCTCCAGGTATCCCGGGCACAGCTGCTGTGAGTTCTGAAGCATGCTCCCCCCTGACTAGCCCAACAGTTTAGCCCAAGGCACTGTTGACCATATGAGCAGCAGACACATGAACATCTTGCTCCAGTCTAAGGAGTAGCAGGCCGGCAAGCAGCCTGCCTTATGTTTAAAAGCAGCAGCCTCACGTGGCCTGTCCCTGTAAAAGAAGCAGCAGCTGTGTGAGTGGCCAACTCCTGGTCTGAGTAGCAGCAACCATGTGAGCAGCCCATCCCCTGTCTGAGGAGCAGCAGCCATGTGAGCAGACAATCTTCATCCAAGGAGCAGCAGCTGTGAGAAAGGCCCACACCAATACAGGAGCAGCATCCCTGAAAGGAACCTGCTCCTGTCCAAGGAGCAGCAGCCTCATGATCACCCTGCCCCACCTGAGGAATAGGAACAGCAAGAAACTAGCCCTCCAAGGAGCAGCAGCCATGTAGGCAGTCCAACCCCACCTGAGGAGCAGGAGCCATGTGCGCAGCCCACCCTCATCCCAGGAGCAGCTGCCATGTGCAGCCTGCCTCCATCAGAGGAGCAGCAGCATCATGATCAACCCACCCTCATCTGAGGAATAGCAGCTGTGCCAGCAGTCTTCCCCCACCAGCCAGAGGAGCCACCACTGCTGTGAACAGCACCCACCAGAAGAGACGCTGCCAACTGAGGTGTAGCTGCTACTGGGACTACCTGAGGAGCAACTGTGGCCCAAGGAGCCACTGCCACACAAGGATCAGCCCCTTCACAGCTCAACATGTAGATCAGTCAGTGAGATCAGAAAAGTAGACAAGGAAATCCCCAAAGGAAAGAAAAGGAGGAATTACCAGAAAAGCAGCTAAGTGAAACAGAGTCATGCAATATGGCAGAAAAAGAATTCAGAATAATGGTCATACAGTTCATAAACCAAATGAATGAAAAAAATAATCAACTTATATAAGAATCAAGAATAAATGAAGAGTGATATAGCTGCAATAAAAATCACAATGGAAAGATTCAACAGTAGACTAGGAGAAGCAGAGGACCAAATTAGGGAATTAGAAGACAGGGAAGAAAAACACACCAAAACTTTACTGCAATAGCAGGGGGAAAAAAAAAGACAGAAGGAGTACCTAAGGGAGATATGGGACAATAGGAAACAAAGCAACATATGGGTAATATGGGTTCCAGAACAACAGGAAGAGGAATAAGTGTTAAAAAATCTATTTAAAGAAATAATGTCAGAAAACTTCCCTGATGTGGGGAAGAAAAAAATCATACATGCACAGCGAGTCCCAAACAAGATGAAATCGAAAAGACCCACACCAAAACACAACGTGATTACAATGGAAAAGTTCAGGACGAGGAGAGAATGTTAAAGACTGCAAGAGAGAGACAGAGAGTTATGTACAAGGCATCTCCCATTAGATTGTCAAATGACTTATCAACAGGAACACATCAGGACAGAAAAGAATGGAAGGACATTTACAAAGTGATGCAAAGCAAGGGACTAATTCCAAATACACTCTATCCAGCAAGATTATCATTCAAAATTGAGGGGGAAATCAGAAGCTTTACAGAAAAATCAAAGGCTAAGGGAATTTATCACTACTAAGAGAGCAATACAAGAAATGCTAAATGGACTGGAGTAAACAGATGAAATAAAAAGGTAAGAAGGAACATAGGTGCAAAAAATAAAAATGATTGCAAACAAGTACCTTTATAAAATAATAACTTTAAATGTAAATGTCCTAAAATCTCCAATCAAAAAATATCAAATGGCAGAATGGATAAAATAAAAATAACCCATATATATGCTGTCTACAAGAGATTCACCTCAGAACAAGGAACTCACATAGACTAAAAGTGTAAGGAAGGAAAAATATATTTCAGGCAAATGGAAATGAAAATGAGAAAAAAACCTGGGATAGCAATACTTATACCTGATAAAATAGACCTCAAAGTGAAGGCCATAACAAGAGATAAGGAATGCCACTTCAAAATACTAAAGGGATTAATAAAACAAGAGGATATAATCATCATGAATATATATGCAACCAATGCAGGAGCAACCAAATAAAAAAATAAAAAAAAACTTCTGGAAGAATTCAAGGGAGAAATCGACAATACAATCATAGTAGGGGACTTTAATACACCACTAACATCACTGGATAAATACTCTAGACAAAATATCAAGAAAGGACATTTTCAAAAATAGAGCACAGATTGGGTCACAAGCAAATTATCCCCAAATTCAAGAAGATTAAAATCATACCAAGCATCTTCTCAGACCAAAATGGCCTAATATTAGAAATAAACCACAATAAAAAGAATTTTAAAAATTCAGACACTTGGAAGCTGAATATCATGATATTAAGCAACAATCGGGTAACCAAAGAGATCAAGATAGAAATTAAAAGCATCCTGGAAACTACCAAAAAATAAAAATAAAAAAGGTAGGAAACCATCTAACTCTACAACTAAAAAAAATTAGAAAGAGAGCAACAAAAAAAGCCCAAAGTGAACAGAGGGAAGGAGATAATAAAGATTAGAGCAGAAATAAATGACACAGACAAAAAAAAAACCCAAACAATAAAAAAAAAAACTCAATGAAACCAAGAACTGGTTTTTTGAAAGGATGAACAAGATTGATAAACCTCTAGTTTGCCTCACCAAGAAGCAGAGAGGACCCAAATAAACAAAATCTGAAATGAAAGAGGTGAGATAACAACAGACCCCCACAGAAATACAAAGAATTGTTTAAAAATACTATGAACAACTGTATTCTAACAAACTTGACAATCTGGAGGAAATGGGCATATTCCTAGAAAAATACAATCCTCCTAAAATCAATGAGGAAGATTCTAAAAATCTCAATAGGCTTATAAATATGGATGAAATTGAAACATTTCTCAAAAAGCTTCCAGCACACAAAAGCCCAGGGCCAGACAGATTTACAGGGAAGTTTTAACAAACAGTTAAGGAAGAACTGAAACCTATCCTCCCCAAATTATTCAAAAAAATTCATGAGGAAGGAACACTTCCAAGATCATTCTATGAAGCCAGCATCACCCTAATACCAAAGCCAGATAAAGACAACACAATGAAAGAGAATTACAGGCCAATATCCCTCATGATAATAGACTCCAAAATTTTCACAAAATTCTAGCAATTCAGATCTGGCAGTACATCAGAAAGATCATACACCATGACTAAGTAGTATTTATGCTGGAAATGCACAGTTGGTACAATATACACAAATTAACAAAAGTGATACATCACATAAACAAATTGAGAGAGAAAAATCTCATTGTCATATCAATTGATACAGAAAAAGCATTTGACAATATCCAATACCCTTTCTTGATAAAACTACTAGGAAGATGGGAATAGAAGTATCATACCTCACCATAATAAAATCCATATATGACAAACCAACAGCCAACATCATACTCAATGGGAAAAAATTAAAACCATTTCCCCAAGAACAGGAACATGTCAGGTTTGCCCACTATTACTACTCCTGTTTGACATATTACTGGAAGTACTAGCCATTGCAATAGGACAAGAAGAAGAAATAAAAGGCATACAAATTGGAAAAGAAGCAAAACTGTCCTTATTTTCAGATGATGTGATAGTGTACATTGAATACCCTAAAGACTTCATAAAAAATTATTACACTTAATAAATGAATTTGACAATGTAGCAGGATGTAAAATTAACATAAAGAAATCTATGACATTTCTATATGGCTGTAGTGAACTTACAGAAAGAGGGACTAAAAAAGCAATCCCATTTATCATTGCACCAAGAATATTTAGATACCTAGGAATAAACTTACCTAAGGTTGTAAAAGACCTATATGTGAAAAAAATACAGGACAGTGAAAAAAGAGATAACAGAAGACATAAACATATGGAAGAACATATATTCATGGATTAGTAGAATCACCATCATCAAAATGCCCATGCTACCAAAAGCAATCTATAGATTCAATGCACTCTCCTTTAAAATACCAACAGCATATTTCAAAGACTTGGAACGAATTTTCTAAAAATTCATCTGGAATGATTTTTATCTGGAATGAAAAAAGACCCAGAATAGCTGCAGCAATCCTGAGAAAGAAGAACAAAGTAGGTGGGATCTCAATCTGTATTACCAAGCCACTATTCTGAAAAGAGCTTGGTACTGGCACAAGAAAAGACATATACACCAATGGAATAGAAGAGAGAACCCAGAAATCAACCCAAAACACTATGCTCAATTAATATTCAACAAAGGAGGCAAGAACATACAATGGAGTCAAGACAGTCTCTTCAATCAATGGTGTTGGGTAAATTTGACAGATACATGCAAAAGAATGAAACTAGATCAGCAACTTACACCATACACAAAAATAAACTCAGAATGGATACAGGACTTAAACATAAGACAGGAAACCATAAAAATACTTCAGGAATCCACATACAGCAAAATCTCAAATATATGCCAAAGAACATCTTCACTGATACTGCCCCTAAGGCAATGGAAGCTAAAGAGAAAATAAACAAATGGGACTACATCAAAATAAAAAGTTTTTGCACAGCAAAGGAAACCATCAATGAAACAACAAAAGAGCCTGCTGTATGGAAGAACATATATGCAAATGTTATCACTGATAAAGGATTAATCTCCAACATCTACAGACAACTTATACAACTTAATAAAAGGAAGATAAATGATCCAATTAAAAATTGGGCAATGGACCTAAATAGAATATTTTCAATAGAAGACAGAAGGAAGGCCAAGAGGCACATGAAAACATGCACAAATTCACTAATTATCCGAGAGATGCAAATCAAAACGACAATGCAGTACCATATCACACCTGTCAGAATGGCTATCAACAAATCAGCAAACGACAAGTGCTGTCGAAGATGCGGAGAAAAAGGAACCCTCGTGCAATGCTCGTGGGAATGCAGTCTGGTGCAACCACTGTGGAGAACAGTATGAAGTTTCCTAAAAAAACTGAAAATGGAACTCCCATTTGACCCCTGTAATCCCACTCCTAGGACTATATCCTAAGAAACTAGAAACACCAATCAAAAAGGATATATGCACCCCTATGTTCATAGGAGCACAATTTACAATAGCTAGGATTTGGAAACAGGCTAGGTGCCCATCAGCAGATGATTTCATCAGAAAATGAAATACTATGCTGCCATAAAAAAGAAGGAACGCTTATCATTTTCAGCGACCTGGATGGAATTGGAGAACATTATGCTGAGTGAAATAAGCCAGTCAATGAAAGAACACCACATGACCTCACTCATTTTTGGATAATAAAGCACATTATAAAATGATGAATAAAAAGATAGAGACAGTAAAAGAAACAGATTGTCAAATTACAGTGGGGAGGGTAGGGAGATATGTGGGAGTTAAAAGAGCAACCGAAAGGCTTGTATTCTTGCATATCAGCATAACCAATGGACGAAAAACTCTGGGGAGGGAGGGCATGTATGGGAGTGGGGGTGGGGTGGCGATTCGTAAGGTGTGTACACATATAATACCTTAATAAAAAATGAGAAAAAAGAGAATGTGTAGGAGGTATCACTACACTTGATGTCAAACTACACTACAAAGACATTATACACAAAGAAGCCTGGTATGGTCCACAAGAACAGGCATGTAGACCAATGGATCAGAACATTGACCCCAGACATTGACCCACAGCATTATGGTCAATTAATATTTGACAAAGGAGGCAAAAACATAAAATGGAGTAAAGAGTTTCTTCAACAAATCGTGTTGGGAAAACTGGAAAGACACATGAAATGAGGCCACCAACTTGTCCCATACTCAAAAATAAACTCAAGGTGGGTAAAAGACTTAAATGTAATGTATGATATCATAAAAATCTTAGAAGAAAACATAGGCAGTAAAATCTCATACATCTCACTCAACAATATATTTATGGATTCATCTCCTGAACAATGGAAACTAAGGAGAAAATAAACAAATGGGACTACATCAAAATAAAAAGTTTCTGCACAGCAATAAAACCACTTCAAATTAAAAAGAAGACCCACTGAATAGGAGAACATATTTGCCAGTGATGTATCTGATATTTGATTTATATCCCAAATATATAAATTACCCATACAACTCAATAAAAAGAAGATAAGCAATCCAATTTAAAAATTGGCAGTAGACCTAAATGGACATTTCTCCAAAGAGGACATACTAATGGCCAAGAGACACATGAAAAAAGGATCAAAGTCATTGATCATCAGAGAGATGTAAATTAAAACGACAATGAGATATTACCTCACATCTGTCAGAATGGCTATCATCAGAAAAATCAAGAGCCAACAAGTGCTGGATAGGATAAGGGGAACGGGAACACAATTTCACTGTTGGTGGAAATGCAGATTGGCGCAGCCACTATGGAAAGCAGTATGGAGTTTCCTTTGAAAGTTAACAATGGAACTTCCATTTGACCCAGGGATCCCACTTCTGGGAATATATCCTAAAAACCCCAAAACACCAATCAGTAAGAATATATGCATCTATATGTTCATAGCAGCATTATTTACAATAGCTAAGATTTAGAAACAGCCCAAGTTCCTATCAGTAGATCAATGGATAAAAAAGCTGTGGGACATTTATACTATGGAATACTATGCAGCTGTGAAAAATAGGGATCTATTATCCTTTGGGACAGCATGCATGGATCTGGAGAATATTATGCCATGTAAAATAAGTTAGACTGAGAAGGAGAAATATCACATGACCTCACCTATTTGTGGAATTTAGTGAATAAAAGGAATTTCCCAACAAAATAAGACCTGAAACAGGAAGGCATGGAACAGAATGGCATACCTCCATGTGGGATTGGGGGGATAAGAAGGGATAAGCCAAATAACTTATATACTTATATGCATAGCCCATGGACACAGGCATAACAGTAGTGAATACATATGGAAGTGGGTAGGAGCTAGGAGAAGGGGGGGCGGGGAGGAGGAGAAAATGGGAGATATCTGTAATACTATCAACAATAAAAATATATATTTAAAATAGAGGAAAGAAAGGACAGAGCATCTGAACAGACACTTCTCTCAAGAAGACAAATGGCCAACAGATATGTGAATAGATGCTCAACTTGGTTAGCTATTAGATAATTGCAAATCAAAACTACAATGAGATACCACCTCACGCTGGTTAGAATGCCTATTATCAATAAGGAAATTAATAACAAGTGTTGGAGAAGTTGTGAAGGAAAAGGAACCCTCATTACCTGTTGATGGGAATGTAAACTGATACAGCCACTGTGGAAAACAGTATGGCGATTCCTCAAAATTAAAAATAGAGTTACCTTTTGACCCAACAAACCTCTCCTGGGTATCTACCCCAAAATTTGAAAACATTTATTCGCAAAGATATATACCCAACTATGTTCATTACAGCATTATTCATGGTGGCCAATACACGGAAACAACCAAAGTGTCCTCAATAGTTGATTGGATAAAAACGAAGAAGTATGTATATACCATGGAATATTTCTAATCCATAAGAAAATATAAAATATTGCCACTGAGACAACATGGATGGCAGTTGAGAATATTGTACTAAGTGAAATAAGTCAGTCAAATAAAGCTAAGAACCATATGATTTCACTTATATGTGGGATATAACTGAAATTCAGAGACATACACAACAGTATGCTCAGAAGGTTGGGAGGAGTAAAGTGCGTGAAATACCTGGTGTTAGATGATAAGAATTTAGGGTTGGGCACACAATGCAATATACAGATCATGTATCAAAGTAATGTACACTTGAAACATATATTATCTCATTAACCTATATCCCCCCAAAAAGTTCATTAAAATAAAATTTAAAAATATGCTGAAAGAGTCAAACAGGCAAGTACCCTTCTTTCTTGCACTAATTGTATCAAACTTTGATCACTACCTATCATTGGAAATGCACACATACTGTGCTAAATTAGAAGTCTATTATATTGAATCAATTGGTGTGTTTAGTGAACACTTTTGATGAAATTATGATATTAGTTCAAATTATTCGTAATTTTAGTTGTTATACTTAATGTCATTACACACATTCATACTCTATCAACAAATACAGAGAAAATGAGCAGGAAGAGAAATTGCTTTTTCCAAAAGATATATACAACCTTATGTCTATTGCAGTATTATTTACTACTAGGACCAGTGCACCTCGAAAGGAACTGTGAGCCATGAGGCTGCAGTGGACAGAGGGGCAGTTCTTGGCCTGTCCTCCAAGCCCTCTCCCAGCACCTTTCACTGTGACTCCCAACCCCCTGTCTGTTGGCAGCCCCACTCCTGCCACCGCCACTCTCACCCACTGATGGCATGAAGCCATTAGGGCTGGAACCAGCAGCAGGTATGAATGGTGGCTACTACCCCGATCACCCCTCAGGACCAAGGGGAGGTGGAGAAGCCCTCATGGGTGATCAGGGCCAGTAGCCACCACTTGCATCCACTGACAGCACCAAGAGATTGGTACTGGCACCGGTCACTGGCAACGGGTATGAACGGCAGCTCTGGCACCGACTGTGGATGCGAGCAGGGCCGGTGCTGGCAGTGGTGTGAGCATCAGCTCTTGTGCCAGCAGTGGGTGCAAGCAGGGCCATCACCAGCAGCAGATGTGAGAGGTGGCTTCCAGCCCCAATCACCCCTCAGGAGAGCGGGGGGGGGGGGGGGGGGGAGGTGGAGAAGCCCTGAGGGGCAATCATGGCCTGTAGCCACCATTGTACCTGCTTATGGAGTCAAGCAATCAGGGCGGGTTCCAGGTGCTGGCAATGGGTGCGAGCAGTGGCTCCAGCACCAACAGTGGATGCAAGTGGGGCCAGCACCGGCAGCAGGTGCAAGCACTGGGCAGGACCTCAGCACATGGAAGCAAAGAATTTTCAGTAACCACCAGAGGCTTTCCCTGATGACAGCAACTGGCACCCCGCCTTGGTCTAGAGCCCTTGTTCACCTGATTTACCTTCCAAACACAGCCAATGCCCACCATGTTTTGTGCTCTGTTGTCTGCTGCCAATTCCCCTCATGTTCCACATGTGCCCCCTGGTGGTCAGCGCACATCATAGCAACCAGCTGTTCCACCATTGTATTTGCATATTAGGGTTTTATATATAACTACCAGCCCAGTGCATGAAAATGCATGTACTGGGGGGGGGGTGTCCCTCAGCCCAGCCTGCCCCCTTTCACAATCCAGGAGTCCTCAGGGGCAGGAGGTGACCTGGTGATCAGTGGAAGGTAATATCTCATCACATTTCTGCTGCTGCCACTGCTAGCAGCACAAGTCTCATCCCAGCCCTGGCCCTGGATAGCTGGGAAGCTTCCATCTGAGGCTTGCCTGTGCCTCAGGCTGGCCCTGGGTAGCATGGAGGCTGAGGGGACTGGGAGCCTCTGGAGGCAGGTGTATGGAGTGGCCGGACCTTCCTGGGGGTGGGTCCAGCCATGTCACATGCCTGCTGCCACGGCGTGGCTGAGGGGACTGGGCACCATCATCTTGTGGCTGTGGGTGCCACCATCCTTGAGGAAGTGGCAGACAATTAGCATATTTCCTCCTTATTGGCTGTGGGTGCTGCCTTCTTTGTGATGGTATGATGGTCAATTAGCATATTCTCTCTTTATTAGATAGGGTAGATAGTCAAGATATGGATGCAACCTACATGTCCATCAATAGATGAGTGGATAAAGAATATATGGTATATTTATATAATGGAATATAACTCAGCCATAAAAAATGAAATCTTCCCATTTGTAACAACATGGATAGATAGATATAAAGGGTATTATGCTAGGTGAAATAAATAAAAGAAAGACAAATACCATATGATTTCACTTGTATGTGGAATCTAAAAACAGTAAACAAACAAACCAGAAACAAACTTATAGATACAAAGTACATTTTGATGTTTGTCAGAAGGGTAGTTTGAGATGATGGAAGAAGAAGGGAAAGGGATTAAGATGTGCAAATTGGTGCCAGGTGGGTGTGTTGACCTGTGAACCAGGAGGTCATGATTTGATTCCTAGTCAGGGCACATGCCTGAGTTGTGGACTGAATCCCCAGTGGGGGACATGCAGGAGGCAACTGATCAATGATTCCCTGTCATTGTTGTTTCTATCTCTTTCCCCCTCCCTTCCTCTCTAAAATCAAATAAATATTTCTTAAAGATTGAAAAAGACATGCAAATTCATTGTTACAAAATAATCATGGGGTTATAAAGTACACCACAGGGGAAATAGTCAATTACACTATATAATAAAATGCTAATATGCAAGTAAACCAAATGGCAGAACAACTGGTGGCTGTGATGCGCACTGACCACCAGGGGGCAGACACTCAATGCAGGAGCTGCCCCCTATTGGTCAATATGCCCCCACAGGGTGAGTGCAGCTCAGCCAGAAGTCAATCTTGGCTCTCCTGTCTCTGTGGCAGTGCTAAGGACCCTCAGGGGATGTCCGCCTGCATGCTTAGGTCCACTCCCCTGCACTGTGAGAGGGTGCAGGCTGGATTGAGGCGACACCCCCCCCCCAGTGCCCAAATGTCATGCACTGGGCCTCTAGTATTGTAATAACTATGTGTGGTTTCAGCTAGATACTAGAATTAGTAAGGTAATCCCTTTGTAAGGTATATAAATATCTGACTACTATGTTGTACACCTGAAACTAATATAATATGGTATTTTAGTTGAAAAAAAATTTAAAATGCATTTTATCTAAGGGAAATAACTAAGGAAGGAGGGGGGAGAAATGATTTTTATATCAGTCTTACATTGTGAAGAGAACACTAAACTATGGGGTCAGAAAACATATACTGGTCATAGCCCTACCACACACTCACTGTGTGACCTTGTATAATTCACTTGGTTTGACTCAGGTCTTTACTTCCTTTATCTATGAAATAATCACTTAAACGATTTTTCTACAATGTCTCTTCTATTTTCCAAACATTTATTTTAAAAACCACTATATTGTCTATGCTTTAGGAATTTTATCTACCTCATAGAATAAAATATCTGAAAAAAAACAGAAGATAAAATATGAACCCTAGTTTTCAGATACTAGAGTTAAAGTAAACAGAGGCTAAATAATTTTCCCAAGATCACTCCAGAAGTTGACAGTATAGTTTGTTTTATAACACATCTTATGATTAGGTATTATGTCTAATCCTATGATCTGAAAACTTTTCTCCTTACCTTTATTCCCAAAAAGGTACTTATACTTTCAAGATTGATAGAATAGGGTACACTTTCTCTATCTCTTATGTATTCCTGAGCCCTTCCTCACCCCCTTCTTTTGGCAGGGCACCTCCTCTCCCTTTCTCTCTCTCTCTCTCTCTCTCTCTCTCTCTCTCTCTCTCTCTCTCTCTCTCTCTCTCTTGCCACCATTCCCCCTCTTGCCACCATTTCCCCTCTTTTTCCCTGAAGTCACATACCTTTGTGCACACTCTTTCTCCTAAACTCCAAGGGACCTTCTTTTGCTTCTGTAGCTTATTTCCTGAGCCTGTGCAGCCCATCAGCTTTCTGTGACTTTCTAAATGAACGTTTGCTTATATTTGAAAATAAAGATTGATACAACAAGGGGAAAAAACATACACATCAAAGGAGAAACCAAAATGGAGGCATAAGGTAAAAACCTATACTGCTGCCTCGCACAACAATTTTAAAACTGCAACTGGAAGACAGAGCGGACATCGTCCAGAACCACCGGACAGCTGGCTGAGTGGAAATTCTACAACTAGAAGGAAAGAGAAAAGAAAACAGACTCAGAGGAGCTGTGGATGTGCAGAGACCCATTCGTGTGGAAAGGGTGGCTGGCTGAATACATGGCTGGCTTACTTGTGGAGAGGGCAGGCAGCAAATGTGTGGCTAGCTTTCTCATTCGGGAAGAAAATAAAACCTGACTGCACTGAAATCCAGCTCCAGGTGAGACTTTGGTACCAGCTCAGAGAGCAGCCTTCTGTCAGAGGTGCATGCAGCCATTGCCTAACGGGACACTGAGACACAGGGCCCTCTTAGGGTGGGGCTGAAGGGTAACCAAGGCTGTATGCTCCACCCTGATACTCTACCCCATTCAACATGAGCTCAGAAGCCCTCCCAATGTATACACTGCTGATCCTCACAGCCAACTGGCCTGGAGGTCAACTCCCCCCAGTGATACCAACAACAATAAAGGCTTAACTACAACAAGACTGCACACCCAGCCCACCAAGAGTGTAAACCTTATGTAACTGTGGAGGCTGAGCTACTGGTCCCTGCTAGGACACCTACTGCACAAAGCAACTCCATCAACTCATGGAAGCAGCTAAAATGTGGAGAGACAAAAAGGCAGGTCACAAATGAAGGAAATGGAGGAAAGCAAAAGACATATAGAATTGAAAACTATGGTTATAAGGTTTTTCAAGAATTTCCTAGAAAAGACTGATAAATTTAACTAGAAATTAAGCATACACTGACTGAAATAAAAAATATTATACGGAGACCTAAAAGTAAACTAGAGGACCACAATAATGAAGTCAAAGATTTGGAATACAAAGAAGCAAAAAACAAACAAACAAAAAAAACACTCCTCCAGAAAAACAAAAAGAAAAAAAGAATCCAAATGTTGAAAATAGTGTAAGAAGCCTCTGGGACAACTTCAAGTGTTCCAACATCAGATTTATGGGGGTCCCAGAAGAAGAGAGCAAGATACTGAAAACCTATTTGAAGAAATAGTGACAGAAAACTTCCCCCACCTGGTGAAAGGAATAGACTTGACTTACAAGTCCAGGAAGCACACAGAACCCCAAACAAAAGGAATCCAAAGAGGACCACACCAAGACACATCATAATTAAAATGCCAAGAGCAAAAGACAAAGAGAATATTAAAAGCAGCAAGACAAAAACGGTTAGTTACCTACAAGGGAGCACCCATACAATTGTCAGTTGATTTCTGAACAGAAACTATGCAGGCCAGACATGAATGGCAAGAAATATTCAAAGTGATGAATAGCAAGAAACTACAACCAAGATTACTCTACACAGCAAAGCTATCATTCAGAATTGAAGGGCAGATAGAGAGCTTCACATAAGAAAAAGCTAAAGGAGTTCATCACCACCAAACCAAAATCATATGAAATGCTGAAAGGTATTCTTTAAGAAGAGGAAGATGAAGAAAAAGAAAGATAAAAATTATGAACAACAAATATGTATCTATAAACAGTGAATTTAAAAACCAAGGGAATAAAAAATCTGATGAACAGTAGTTACTGGAGAATATAATAGAATCAGGGGCATAGAAAGGGAGTGGACTGACAATTCTTGGGGGAAAGGGGGAGTGGGGAGTGCGGGAACAGACTGAACAAAAAGCATACACCTATAGATGAGGACAGTGGTGGGGGGAGGTAAGGGCAGAGGGTGGGTTTGGAACCTGGTGGAGGGGAGCTATGGGGGGAAAAGAGGAACAAATGTATAATCTGAACAATAAATATTTATTAAATTAAAGAAAAACATACATACCACAATTCTCTTACGCAATTTGCCTTTTGCTTGATAACTTGAAATGAGTTTGACTACCTGTAATCAAAATAATCAGATAAGCCATATATATATATATATATATATATATATATATATATATATATATAGCAAGCCATTCAGATAAGCTAGAAAGATAGATGGTATCACATTGAGCTCTAATCAGTGTTAACCATATTATTTTTCCTATAGCTGTAAGATTCTGTGACCAGTGCCATTTGATCAAGCCAGATCGCTGCCACCACTGCTCTGTCTGTGCTATGTAAGTGACAGCTATATTTTCCCTGGACTAAGCTTTGTAACAGATTGTTTCCAAGACGACAATGTGACTGATCTTAACATGTAACGATTCCTAGATAAGAGCATTTCCTTTCAATTATAATGAGCACATGCCAAACACACTCATAGGGATGAAATTCAAACTATTCTAAAGATAGGAAATAAAAATAAAGTCTCATAAAAAATAAATATTTTAGCCCTACCCAGTTTGTCTCAGTGGATAGAGCTTTGGCTTGCAGACAGAAGGGTCCCAGGTTTGATTCTGGTAAAGGGCACATACCTCAGTTGTAGGCTCAACCTGGGACGCAAACAATCGATGTGTCTCTCTCATATTGATGTTTCTGTCTCTCTATCTCTCCACCTCCCTTCCACTCTCTCTAAAAATCAATGGAAAAAAATATCCTCAGGTGAGGATTAACAAAAAATAAAAATAAACATTTTTAGAACTGTATTAGATGAATAGAATAATCCTATATAATAAAAGGCTAATATGCAAATAGGCCAAATGGCTGAACAACCAGCCACTATGATGCATACTGACCACCAGGGGACAGATGCTCAATTCAGGACCTGCTCCATGGTGGTCAGAATCCAGGAAGGGCTGAGAACCCCTTGGGACCTGGCAGGTGGGCATCCCCCAATGGGTCCCAGACTGTAAGAGGTGGCAGGCCAGGCTGAAGGGACCCTCCTTCCCCCCAGTGCACCAATGTCATGCACAAGGACTTTAGTTTTAAAGATAATCCTCATAAGTCTCACACAGTTTCCCTATTATTAACAGCTTATATTAATACTGGAGGCTTGGTGCACAAAATCTGTGCATGGGCGGACATCCCCTCAGCCCAGCCTGCACCCTCTCCAATCCTGGATGCCTTAAGGGATGTCTGACTGTCAGTTTAGGTCTGATTCCCAGGATCAGGCCTAAACTGGCAGTCAAACATTCCTCTCACAATCCTGGACCAATGGCTCCTAATCACTTACCTGTCTGCCTGGTCACCCCTAACTGACCCCTGCCAGCCTGATCGCCCCTCGCTGCCTCTGCGTGCTGGCCTGGTTGCTTCTTACCTACCCCCTGCCAGTCTGGTCACCCCCAACCGCCCCCCCCCGGCCTGATTACCCCCAACTCCTCCCCCCCACCAGCCTAGTCGCCCCTCACTTCCCCCTGCTGGCCTGGTCACCCCCAACTGCCTTCCTGCCAGCCTAGTTATACCTCACTGCCCCCCCACCGCCAGCCTAATCGCCCCCAACTGCCCCCCGTTCCGTCCTGGTTGCCCCCAACTTCCACCCTCTTCTGGTCTGATTGCCCCACGCAGCCTGCTGTTCAGTCATTTTGTCATCCCTCACTAACCCCCCTGCCATCCTGGTCATAGGCAGCCATCTAGTGAGGACATGAGAAGTAATTTGCATATTACCTCTGTATTATATAGGTTGATAAATTTGTTACAATTAATGAATAAATATTTATACATTATTTTGGACTTAAATCCATACTCTATTCAGATTGCCCCTAATGTTCTTTTTCTCTTCCAAGATCCCATTCAGGACACCACATTATATTTATTTGCCATATCTCCTAAGGCTCCTCTTAGATGTGATACTTTCTCAGAATTTACTTTCTTTTATGTAACCTTAACAGCTTTTAGGATTGTCAGGTTTTATGTAGAATATTTTTCAGCTGAATTTTTTCTCTAGATTAGACCTCGCTAATATGTTTTGGGGAGGAAAACTGTAGAGGTAAAGTACCATGCTCATTATATCATACCTAGGGTACATAATATAAACATGACATCATTGTAATGTTAATCTTGATCATCTGGGTCAGGTAGTGTTTGTCAGATTTCTCAACTATCAAGTTACCCTTGCCCAGCCAGTGTGGTTCAGTGGTTGAACATGACCTATATACTAGGATATCATGATTTGATTCTGGTCAGGGCACATGCCAGGGTTGCATGCTCAATCCCCAGTAGGGGGAGTGCAGGAGGAAGCTGTTCAATGATTCTCTCTTTGATGCTTCTTCTCTTTATATTTTGTGTTAAAACTCAGTACTACATTATTTTGTTAGTCTAATTGTTCCAGCTTTGTAAAACAACACTTTTATGTTAATTGGGCATAATCTTCATATCTTTCTTCTTGGGTGCTTGTTCCACTTGTATTTATCTTACCCTTGTTTCAAACACTGATGTAGCCATATAGTTTCCTCCATAGTTTTAATTAACTGTATATTGAGCAAAATGAAGGGCAATATCCTAGACCTTTTCTCTGTATCAATATCCTAGATTTCATAACCCCTTTTATAGATTGTATTTTTAGGCATGCAACTTGTTGCCAGAATGATCCTATAAATTGTTGTGCTTGGCTAATACAAGAAATAACTGAGAACAATAATCAGTTCCTGCCCGGATGTCCGCCCATCAAACAATAATCTTAGAGTAGCTATAGAAATAAATTTACTGGTACCATGCAAAAATACTAATGTGAAATTGACTTAAATTATGAGGTGTTGTTCCACAGCCCTACTTATCACATCACATTTTGCTTCCCTTTAAGGTGTGTTTTAAAAATGGACCATCACTGCCCTTGGTAAGTCCCTTTTATTTTATTCCTTGCTCAAAAAAGAGTTGAAGTTGCTTAAAATGCCTACTTTAGTAAGCATAGTTGTAACATGCCTGCTTCTGCTATTCACTGGGATTTTTATTTGTGTGAGGGACAGGGGGTTTAACATTTTAAAGCAAGAATAAATATACCATAAAAGGTATGGTGGTAAATTCTTGGGGTTACAAAGCTAATAGTGTCTTGTCGATTAGCTTTAACAATTAGTCATAGTAATGAAATAGAGCACAAATAGTTCTTCCTTTTAACATTACACAATCAATTTTTTTTGTCTTGATGTTTGAAATACTGTATATTGTTAGCACCAGCAATTCTCCAAATTTTCTATCTGATCTAGAGAACTAGTCTGAAATCATCTAACTACAAAGAGAACATGCCACACTGTACTAAATGTAGCTGCTGAGATTTTAATAGTTTTTCAGCATCCAAGATCGAGTTTTGATTGGGTGTGTCAGGAAGTAGTTCCGAACAATTAGATTGGTCAGGTGTATCTGTCCATGAGAATGAAAGGAAGAACAAATGAGATGTTAACTTGTTTTTCTAGTTTGTTCTTCTTATGGGAGTTTTATTTCCGTTGAATTTCTACACAACACAGTGAAACAGTAGGAGCAACATACTTTCATTGCTTAATTCACTTATGTATCAGTGCGCTCTCAATAAATGGGTCCTGATTTCAAAATAGTTTTTCTTTTTTTTTTTTTTTAGGGTTAATAATTGCATTGGATTTTCCAACTATAAATTCTTCCTTCAGTTCTTAGGTTATTCTGTTCTCTACTGCCTATACATTGCTACAACAGTCTTCAGCTATTTCATCAAATACTGGAGAGTAAGTTAAAAAATTTTGAATTCCTTGCCTTCCCCCAAATCACACAAACATACAAATACTCCAGGCTGTGACATTCTTTACCTTATTTTTTTATACCTTTTGAAATAACTAATATGGAAATAATCACAAGGGAAAGCACCAAAAGCTAGTTTCCCATGCTGAATATTCTGAGATTCAGGAGCTGTTATTTAAAGATTCCTATTTTAGCTTTTTAAGACAGGACCGAAACAATATGGCGGACTAGGTAGTCTCCTAAGCTGCCACCTCATCAACAATTTGGAAAAAAACAACAGCTAAAATTGAAAGGAATCACATCAGACCCACAGGAAAGCTGGAGGAATGGGATGG
The DNA here is from genome assembly GCA_963924515.1 of Vespertilio murinus. NCBI lineage: Eukaryota > Metazoa > Chordata > Mammalia > Chiroptera > Vespertilionidae > Vespertilio > Vespertilio murinus. The sequence continues at coordinate 31,592,524 of OZ004710.1, forward strand.
CTACAACTAGAGACAGAGCAAGGCGCCACTGCTGCCATGGGGAGTTTAAAACTATGGTGGAACCAGACCAGCTGGAGCCGCCACCACTGCCACCACCACAAATGAGGGAAGCCCACCAAGAGCAGAGCTCGCTCCACCCCGGGCCGAGGGAGTGGGCCTTCCCGGCCGGCCCGCCTTAGGAGCGAGGGAGATGATACCGGGCCTCAGCCGTGCCTTCCGCTCCTGCCCAGAACAAGATGCCTTTGAGCACGGTCTCCCTGCCCGCAGCCATCTCAGCCTGGCCTCTGAGCCTGCCGTGCTGGTGAGGAGCTGGCACGGCCCCGCCAAGTCCTTTGTCCACCGCCGCATGGCCGGGCCGGAGCTTCTGCTGCTGCCGCCTTGTGGATTTTAAAACTACAGTGGAAATTGAGCCACAGGAGCCACTGTTGCCTCCACACCCGCCGTCGAGAGTAAGGGAAGCCCACAGAGAACAGAGCTCACTCATCCCTGGGCCCAGGGAGTGGGCGGCTTCGGAGCTTGGCCTCCGCAGCCGTTCCGCTCCCACCCCGAACGAGACACCTTTGAGAGTGGTCTCCCCGCCCGCAGCCATCTCAACCCGCCCGCAGCTGTCCCAGCCCGCCTGCCGTGCTAGCAAGGAGCTGGCACGGCGCCTCCCGTTCACAACCCAAGCGCCCCAGGGGGGCCATGTGCCCCGGGTGAGCCGTGTCCCCCAGGGAGCCGTGTTCCCCGGGTGAGCCATGTGTCCCAGGGGGCCGTGTGAAGTAGACAAAGCAGGAATCGTTAGTCTCATTTAAAGATGATAAAACTGAGGCTCATAGTAGTTATGTGACATGCTTGGGATCACCCAGCTTATAAGTTTCAAAGTCAGGATTTGAATATGACTCAAAGCCCATTGATCTTAAACATGGTGCCATGTCTTACTGTCCATTATAGTCCTGCTGTGGAAAAACTCTAGCACATTTAGAATGAAGAATTCAGAAGACCACCACATTATGTCTTTCCCATTAATATTAACTTTAAAGAGTAACTACTTTGTTAGGAAAAATTAGTAACTTACATCTCCCATTCTGGGCCATGAATCTCCTCATAGAGGCTATGGATTATTTTAGAACCAAGAAAATACATATTATTCTACTAGTATTCCCCTGGAATGTTTTTGATGGTTATTGCTTTGAGTGACTTAGCTTGGTTATCTTCTGAGAAGTTAATTTTAAACATAGGGCCATCATCTTCTAAAAGAAAGTTAAATATTAAGTACATTATCAAGAGACAATACAGTAGATATGATTTGGCAGACACAAGAGAGTCCTGTAAGAGTAATTAGAGCAGAGAAGGATTTTCAGCTCTGTCACCCAGGGTGTGAACTGACTTTATATTAGTCCCTCTTGCATAGTTATTTATTTCCCATTTAAACATAAAAGATAAAAATTAAAATAAATGAGTTTTAAAAGATTTTAAAAAACATATTTTAAAAAGTAGGGATGTGAAATAAAAACCCAGCCAGGTTAAAAAAAAAAAAAAACCTAGAAACTGATATATTTGTTTCCTATAAATTCAAAACAAAACAAACAAAAAACAATCAAATTCAGTTTGGATGCTTAGGTCAAGAACAATTATTTCAAAAGGGTGCAAATTTTATGCAATTTTCACCAGCCCACCCCTCATATAAAAGCATCTCACTAGCTTACTTTCCTTTATCTTTAGCCTTCAAACACACACAGGAAGAGTCCCAATATTTTTTCACATTTAAATGAATAAAAATTTTCTCTAAGAGAGGAAATAAATCAGTACTACCTAAATTTGCCAAGTTTTTCCCAGCCTTAACTTTCTTCTTCTAAGCTAGAGTAGAACCAGTTCATAATGTAAGGTTCACTTTGAGAATTAGCTTTAACTTTATCACTTGAGATCATTTGTAAATATTTCAAAAACAATTTATCAATCCCAAACAATGATCAGCAAGAAAAGGAGGGGATAAAGGAAAGTCATTACCACAATTTCTCACTCCAAAACTGAATTTTTTTCTAAGATTTTTCTATAGAAGGCAAAATGTTATGAACTGTGCATGCTATAGAACTTTAGAAAATTCATTTTGGTCTAGGGCTCCATATTTTTAATAAAAACTGGTGGCACATGGAGAATAAGATGTCACAGCTAACTAAAAAGTATTTAGCTACTTGCTTTTAAATTACCTTTCAAATCTGCATAATTTTACTGTCTAAACAGTAATTTTACAGGATGTAATATATGAGCACATTGTACTTCAGCTTTAAAAACAAACACACACACAACCATACAAAACTTGTAGTAGCTTTAAAATCAGTTCATGATTTATCAGCAGAACATTTAAAAAATTCTACCTATGTGTTTTAACTTCCTACATATATCATGAAATTTTTAAACATACATATGTGTCCAAGGAAATATGACATATAAAGTATTCCAGAGTAATCCACCTTGAGACAAGAGTTGAACCATATGATCTCAAAATTACCTCTAGTCAGTGATTCATAATTTAGAAACTAATTATAAAACTAAGACATTGCATATCAATTAAGGACTAAGTATACTCTTTACACATTATCTTTTTCTAACTGGTACAGTATATACTCTATTTTACAGTGACCTACACTTAAGCAAGAATCCATTTTAGGCTTTGTAAGCAGAAAGCATATCTATAAGAGGCATAGTCATCACAAGAAAGAAAGTTTTTACAAATTTTACAAAACCTATACTTTTTAATTATAGCTAGACATTTTAAACTTATGAAAAATTACTAACCTTTATAGAAAAACTAGCCAAGCCTTACAACTTTAATCTTTTGTTTCTGTTTTTTTATTTCTTTTCTAGGGGGAATTACCCAGTGTTCGCTCTAAGTTCCATGTCCTTTTTCTCCTATTTGTGGCCTGCATGTTTTTTGTCAGCCTTGTGATTCTCTTTGGTTACCATTGTTGGCTTGTCAGCAGAAACAAAACCACCTTAGGTAAGACGGAATATTAAGACTACAAAAAATATTTATGTGTATCACAGTGACCTGTGGATTAACCTCAAGAAAGTGAAAAGCTTCCAGTTAAGCATTTTAGCTGCAGTGACATTCATTTGCCCCATATTGAGATAAATGCAAACAAGTTTTACCAAACAGGAGAGCCATGGTGAATGAAGCTTACATAGGGAAGAGAACACTAGTGAATGAAACCTAATACAAAACCAAAAATGACCATAGTTCTTTATAGTTCATTTTGGTTAATAACTCTCTAGATTTACAGCTTGAAATTTGTATGTGTTCACATGAGGAAATAAATGAAATAATCAGTACAGAAGGAATACCAGAAGTTGGAGGAAAAGGTCAATAAAGATAGAAGAATCTAACTTAATGAGCACATATAAAAATAGAGTCCTAAAAAAGAATTCAAGCCAAAAAAATCATTGAATATCTACAATCATCAAAGGAGCTGTGTATAGACTGTGGGTGGAAATGAACACATTGAACAAGTGAATTTCTAGAATGTGAATATAATAAATTAACTTTTTTCTGTCTATTATACTATACTCTGGTCTGTTGTTTGAAGAACTATATTTCTGATGGATCCCAGTGCAACAATTTTTTTTATCTATGGTAAATGAAGTATTTACATTGTATGCAAATCAACTCAAGATAAGTGAAGAGAAAATGTCAAAATGTTGAATGTTTAACTAAAATAGATTTGAAGAAAGTTTAGTACAAAATCCATTATACTTTTAAAACTCATTTACTAATTACACTAACAGGTAAGAAGGCATTTGCACTCATTTTCCAAACCAAATATATATGTAGCACTTAGTTGCTAGTGTGGTAGATTAGCACTTTTGGCTTAGACATGCTGCAAAGTAGAAAAGAACTAAAACCTCCATGATAAAAGAGTCTGAAAACAAAGAACAAGTAGGAAATGACCAGATGCAGCCAGAGCCCATCAGTGAAAGTATTTGCTTAATGGAATAAATGTGTTTAAATATAATGTGCACTAATATGGTTAAATTCTTCTTAGTCTTTAAGTCTGGTTATAGTTCACCCATTCACATTTTTTTTTCTGGAGTAAAATTCAGCTTCTTCCATTGTATGCTTCAGTGTGAATATCTTCATTTCTGAAATGTTTCTAAATCAAATCAATGTTATTACTATATCTTTATGTTATTGCTTTGGTCCCAGTTCTAAAGATGGAGACCATTTGGCTGTTGTTGCCAATAAGATTTAAATAAAATGCTGTTAAATATATTATTTTACTCCTTACATGCAGCACTATAAAATATATATTATGCCCATGACCGTTTAATTTCCCACCATCATGCATTTTCTGCCTTTTTAAAAAATAAACGAGAGTACCAATTCTTTGTATTTAATAACAAACTCACTTTGCATTAAGAGGTTAAAATAGTCTTTACTAAGTAAATAAGAATGAAAATCCTATGCTACCACAGCAGAAAGGTATCATAAAACCAAGTTGCATTCATAGAGAACTGTAAAATCATGACTTCCCTAAAACTTTTTTTCCCATTTTATTATTTTCCTCCTCTTTTATATTCAACTCCTCTATGTCCCAGAGGCCTTCTGTACTCCAGTGTTTATAAGTGGTCCAAAGAAAAATGGGTTCAACCTTGGCTTCATCAAAAATATCCAGCAGGTGTTTGGAGACAACAAGAAGTTCTGGTTAATACCTATTGGGTCCAGGTAGGTAATTATTACCACTGAAATAAGTTGATGTTGGACCATACCTTGAAGTAACAGATTCAATTTTTATTGTAAAATGCAGCAGGTATCAGTTCAATGTAAAATTTTATTCCCTATGTTTTTCATTTCTAAGTTAGCAAAGACAAATCAGGAGGTAAGGGTATGATAAAATAGGCATTCTTATGCCATTTTTTGTGAGTGAAAACTGGTACCACTTTTTTATAAATGAATTTTGCAATATGTACTTTAAAATCCTAAGAATCTACAATGCTATTGTCTAGATACAAAAATGTTTGCCACAGCAATAATTAGGATGCAACCTAAATTCTTTTTTTAAAGCTTTATTTTTTAAATATATATTTCCTTGATTTTTATAGAGAGGGAGAGGGATAGAGAGCTAGAAACATCGATGAGAGAGAGAGACATAGATCAGCTGCCTCCTGCACACCCCCTACTGGGGATGTGCCCGCAACCAATGTACATTCCCTTGACCAGAATTGAACCTGGGACCTTTCAGTCCACAGGCGACGCTCTATCCACTGAGCCAAACCAGTTTCAGCACAACTTAAATTCTGACAATATGAGAATATATATCTGTCAAAAATAATGGTTACAAAGACTATGTCACAATAAGGGAAATGATTATTATATTTTAAGTGAAAAAAATGTAGAATTCAAATATGGTTCACTTGTGTTAACTTGAAAGCAACCTGAATAGTGAAGAAACACATTTTTATTTATTATAGAGCACTAGGATATTTATTTAAAGCTGACATTCAAAAATAAATTTGTAAAATAAAAATATATACAAATAGGACTTTCAGTCAACATAGAACAGTAAGTAAATGCTATGCTATTCTCCTCCCATGACTACATCAAAACTATAGAACAATCACCCTGAAGAATCACCTGAAAACTAGATGAATGGAACTTCTATAAATAAGAATACAAAGAAAAAGCCACATCAAGATTGATAGGAGAGGTAAAGATTGGAAACAGGCTGATTCCACAATCATGTAAAGAATTGGGAGGGATATCTCAGATGTGGAGGTTCCCTCTGAGGAGCAGGCTGTCTCAGACTCACACTGTGAACTCTGGCTCAGAACACTAGTGCTGGGAAGTGGAGTCCCAACAACGTCTGGCTGTGAAAATCAGTGTGGATTCTGTGTGGATGAGATGGAGGGTTGCTATAGATCCAGGCATCTTCTTCAAGGACCTGAGTCCGACTCACTCAATCACAAAATCTCATCCTAAGCTTGAGTGAAGAGATAGCAGCTCAAAATGTATCAGGGACACATGGGGATAAACTGAATTGTGTGGCTTCAAGGCAAGAGCTTAAAGGGCAGCCACTATTGTTCCTTTGTTGAGCCCTCTCCCCACACTGACTGCAGTTGCAGTCAGGCACCAAATAAGAATCTGCATTAACCTGGTAAAAACCCCTGGTCCAACCCTGATGACTCCCTGGGACTCCACCCTGTCCAATTCCAGCACCACCTGAGATTCTTTCAGCACTTGTTTCTTATAGGCAGTAGATTATAGCCCATGCTGAAGACTCTTAAAAACTCTCAAAGCTCCACAAGCCCCAGGCAGGTGACTACTGGCCTCTGTGTTACTGGTGCCTCTTTCTGAGTGGTCTAAGTCCTAGGACTGTTGTCAGCTGGCCTAGGTAGCATGGCATCTCTCATGTGAGTCGGAACAGTGTAGGCAAGTACCAATCATGCACCACTTTGTAGTTTCTAACAGGTGGCCCTAGGGGAACACAGTAAGAGGCTGAGCTGGGCTTGCACCAGAGCCCATCAAAAGAAGCCACAGAACAAACATACCCAGCAACCAGGTTCAGACCACAAAAAACACCATCAAATTGGCTTCACAAACAACATACCAAAGGGTGGTCTCAGCAGTTAGTGGAGCACCAATAGGGTAAACCCTGCTCAATGGGGTCAGCCCACATACAACAGCTCATACACTATGATCGTGGCCAAGCCTCATAGTTAGTCAGCCTGAGTGTCAACCACACCTACTCATAGGCTATCAGCAGTCAAGGCTCAACTATAATAGAAGGGTACACACAAACCACACAAAAGACACCCCAGGATCACCTGACTCAAGTGACCAAGGAGACTACATCACTGGGCTCCACAGGTCACATACTACATAAGATCACTCTTCCAAGACTGGTATATATAGAAGATCTACCTCATACATGGAAACAAACCCAGAGAGGGATCCAAAATGAGGAGACACAGAAACTAATCCCAAAGCAAGAGCAAGAGAAATTTTCCGGAAAATAATTTAATGAAATGGAGGCAAGCAATATATCAAATACAGTTTAAAACATGGGTTATAAGGATATTTAAGGAACTAAGGCTAAGAATACATTATCTCAGTGAAAATATGAACACATAGAAAGGAAATATATTTGAAAATCATAATAAACCATTAAAAATAAGTCAGAAATGAAGAATGCAATATCTGGAATAAAGAATAAACCAGAGAAGCAAGATGGCAGTGTAAGTAAATGCTGGTACTACCGCCTCCCACAACCACAGCAAAATTACAACTAAAATGAAGAACAACCATCATTCAGAATTGCCTGAAATCTGGATGAATGGAAGTTCTACAACGAGATAAGTAAAGAACAAAATACATCAAGTCTGGTAGGAGGGTCAGAGGCACTGAACAGGCTGATCTGACACCCACCTGTGGTGATTGTTAAAGTCAAGAGTGATATATCCAGTTCAGAGGCCTTCCATGAGAAGCAAGGGGTCTAAGCCCCACACCAGACCTCAAGCCCAGGGTTCCAGAGCTGGAAAGAGAAGTCCCCATAACTTCAGGCTATAAAAACCGGTGGAGATTGTGGCTGAGTGACAAGGAGGCTGCTGGAATCCTAGGCAGTTCCTCTTACAGGGCAAGTGCATGAATTTACATGGTCCTACTCTGTCTGATCTTCAGCACAGAGTGACAGTATTGGGGGGAACCAGGGACATATTAAGGGGAACTGGGTTGTTGGGCATTGGGCAGAAACTCAGGGACAGCTTTCTCTAAGATGGGGGTACTCACAACAGATCATTGTTCCTGTGCTGGGATCTCCCCCATCACAGAGCTGACTTGCAGCCATATCTGAGTTTCCATCAGTGTGGCTCACACAGCTCCCTCCACATTGGTGAATCCCTGAAATCCCACCCCATCCAACTTGCAGCCCCACCAATGTGTCTTGCAGTGGCTTTTCCATAGGAAAGGCCTATCCTGGCTCAGGTCTGAAAATTTCCTGAAATCTCTCAAACAAGCAGCAGCTGGTATCAGCATGCCTCATACCTATCCATAAGAGGTCTAAGACTTGGCACTAGCAACAGTGTACTTTGATTCACAACTTGGCCTCACCTGAGCATTTCTAATCCCAATACAAATAGCAGCTATCTGAAGATCACTCTGTAGCTCTTCCCAGGTGGTGCCAGCAAGTGGCTGACTTCGCAATTCCCATGAGGCCACAGAGTCAGAGCATCTGGTGGATAACTTCAGACCATAACAGATTATAACCCTATACATCCACAAGTGACACACTGAAGGGGCAGGCTCAGTGAGCACCAAAGCCTCACTGAAGCAAGTCCTGCTCCATTTGGGTGTCTCCTACACAGCAACTCTTCCACTGTAAATGCAGCTGATCCTCACAGCCAATTGGCCTGGAGATAAACTCTTCCCAGTGACACCAACAGCAATGAAGGCTCAACTACAACAAGGCTGTGCACATAACATATACAGGGGCACACCTAGAATGCCCAGTTCAGGTGACTGGGGAGACCAAGCCATTAGGCCCCACAGAGTACTTGCTACACAAGGCCATTCTAACAATTCCAGGAGATATAGCAGCTCTACCTAATTCATAAAAACAGACACAGGAAAGTAGCCAATATACAGAAAAAATAAATATGTCACAAATGAAAGACCAGAAAAAGAAATAAATGAAATGGATACAGCCGAAACCGGTTTGGCTCAGTGGTAGAGCATCGGTCTGCGGACTGAAGGGTCCCGGGTTCGATTCCGGCCAAGGGCATGTACCATGGTTTCGGGCACATCCTGGGTGGGGGGTGTGCAAGAGGCAGCTGGTCGATGTTTCTCTCTCATCGACGTTTCTGGCTCTCTCTCTCTCTCAACCTTCCTCTCTGTAAAATATCAATAAAAAATATATTTTAAAAAAGAGAAAGAAATGGATACAGAGTTCAAAACAATGGTGATAAGGTTATTCAAGGATTTTTTTTATTAAGGTATTATATGTATACATAGCTTACCATTGCCCCCCCCCCGCAACCTCCCATACATGCCCTCTCTCCACAGAGTTTTGTGTTCATTGGTTGTACTTACATGCATGCATACCAGTCCTTCGGTTGATCTCTTTTCTCCCGAAGAACTCCCTATCCTCCCCACTGTCATTTGACAGTCTGTTTATTGCTTTACTGTCACTATATCTATCATTATGTTCATTAGTTTATAATGTTCTTTATTATCTAAATGAGTGAGGTCATGTGGTGTTCCTCTTTCATTGACTGGCTTATTTGATTCAGCATGATGTTCTCCAATTCCATCCAGGTTGCTGCTAATGATGAGAATTCCTTCTTTTTTATGGCAGCATAGTATTCCATTATGTCGATGTACCATAGTTTTCTGCTCCAATCATCTGCTGACCAGCACCTAGCCTGTTTCCTAATCCTAGCTATTATAAATTGTGCTGCTATGAACATAGGGGCTCCCCCGGGTCCCACCGCCACCCCAGGTCACACGGCTCACGCGGGTCCCACCGCTCCCCCGGTGCACAAGGCTCTCCCGGGGAACACGGCTCGCGCGGGTCCCACCGCTCCCCCGGTGCACAAGGCTCTCCCGGGGAACATGGCTCCCCCTAGTCCCACCACTCCCCCGGGGCACTAAGCTCTCCCAGGGGACACGGCTCCCCCGGGTCCCACCCCCCCCCCCAGGTCACACGGCTCCCCCTGGTCCCACCACTCCCCCAGGGGATAAGGCTCTCCCGGGCCACACGGCCCCTCTGGGACCGTTGATTGATGCCCTCCTATCCTGGATCCTCCGGGGCCCGAGCTGCAGGCGAGCAGGAGGACAACGAGGGGGAAGAACAGGGAGGCTTTGGCCGACTCCACCCTAGCAACCTCAGCAGCTCTGATTTCACATGTTCAGGCTTTCAGTCCCCCGGGTTTAGGTGTTTAGAGTCCCAGGCCACAAAGAGTGTTTGGGGTACTACCTTTCGATCCTCTGTCACACTCCATGAGTATGCTCCGCCTTGGCGCTGGCTCTCGGGGGCTCTACTGAGGCTCCGGCCAGGCCCGGAGTCGGGGGGACAGATGGGCGAAGGCCTCGCTCGGGCCGCGAGCGGAAGGCATGGCCGAAGCCCTGTGCTGGCTCCCTCACCAGCAAGGTGGGCGGGCCTGGAAATCCGAGGGCACAGAGGCCAGGCTCCAAGGCGGCCTGCTCCCTGGGCCCAGGGCAGGGCGGGCTCCGCTCTCGGTGGGTCTTCCTCTCCTGTGGCGGTGATGGCTGCGGCTTTAAACTCCACATGGCGGCAGCGGCACCTCTTCTTTCAGTTGTAGATTTCCCCCTCCGCCAGGTCTCCCTCAATTCAGTTAGGATCCTTTTCGATTCTCCCCCGGGGCCCTGGCCCCCTGCTGCTGGGCAAGTAGGAGGATGACGAGGGGGTGGAATGGGGGGGATGGGCTCCGGCTGCCTCTGCCACAGTATCCTCCGCCGCTGCCTACACTTCACACGTTCTGGCTTTCAGAGTCCCCCGGGTTTAGGTGTCCAGAGTCCCAGGCCGCAAAGAGTGCTCTGGGCACAACCTCTCGGTCCTCCATTATGCTCCACAAGCAAGTGGGCCGGCCCGGCGGAGGGCTCACTGGGGCTGAGAGTGGAAGGCGCGGCCGTGGCCCTGCGCCGGGCTCCCTCGCTAGCATGGCAGGCGGGCTGAGAAGGCTGTGGGTATGGAGGCCAGGCTGGGAAAGCTGCGTGCGTGAAGGCCAGGCTCCAAGGCGGCTTGCTCCAGGCAGGAGCGGAAGGTGTGGCAGCGGCTCGGCGCAGGTTTTCTCGCTCCCATGGCGGGCAGGCCAGGAAAGCTGTGTACGTGGAGGCCAGGCTCCAGGGAAGCCCACTCCCTGGGCCCGGGGTGGGGCAAGCTCTGCTCCTGGTGGGCCTCCCTCAATGGCGGCGGCTGCGGCTCCCGTTCCATTTCGGCTTTAAACTCCACATGGTGAGAGCAGTGCTTTTCCTGCCCTCTAGTTGTAGCCATCCCATTCCGCCAGGTCATTCACTTCCTCTGTTATTCTATTTGGCATGCCTGTTTCTCAGTATAGACAGTATTGCAGTTCCCTGCATTCCACTGCACTTCAGTTTTGTAAGCTAGTCCTTAATTTAAATAGGCTATTTTTTAGTTATGTGTGTCCATTTATTTTTAATTAAAAGTAATAATTAAAAAGGTCAGTTTGTAATTCAGCCCCTAGGTGGCAGTGTTTCTGGATGACTTCCCAGTCTTTTTGGCTGCTCTAGCCTTCTTTCTCTATGGGTCTCTCTATGGTTTGTCGAGGTGGGCTGCCTAGGTGCTGGCTCCCAGATGGTCTCTTCCTGCTCTGATCCCCTGTTTCCAGGAAGGCAATTTCCCCCTGCATTCTTCCAGGATATGCCAAACTGAGCAGTCCTTGCCTAGTACTCAGAAGCAAGGAGATGAAGGGGAATAGGCACTGGATGGGTCTGCACCCAAGTGACCAGATGCTCTGCTTTTGGCGGGACAGTCCCTTGCCATTTTAAAAAAGCCCCGATTTTGGAAAGATCATGTGAGACCCACAGCACGAGATTCTCTCTGCAGCCACTGCCACTTTCGGAGCCTCCCTGGCCTCGCAGCTGCTGCAGCCACTGCCACTACTGCCGCTGCAGGGGGGACCCAGATCCCTCACATTATCTCCGAAAACTCTGACCTTTCTGTGGGTGATTAAAGAGCTCCCTTGAATCCACGTGTTTGCGCTGATTGGGGTGTCACAGCTGTTTGGTGGTCTGCACTGTTGTGGGTTTTTCAGGCCTCAGATCAAATCCTCTTTTCTTTGTAAGATGGAGTAGTTTTCCCTCTGATCCCATAGCTCCAGGAGAGGTCCTGTCCAGCAGACCCCCACCTTCTCTTAGAGTTCTGTTACCCCTTAGTTTGCCAACTAACACTCCCCGAGCGACTCTCAGGTGCTCCTTCTATCTGCTCTGGGACTAGGCTCAGACAAGGTCCATCTGTTTGGCCGCCATTTTTTCCAAATCATCCTAAAATTTACATGGGAATACAAAATACCCTGAATGGCTACAGAAATCCTTTAAAAGAGGTTCAAAGTTGGGGTTATCATGCTATCTGATATGAAACAATACTACAAGGAGATAATAATTAAAACAGCATGGTACTGGCATAGAAACACACACAGAGATCAATGGTACAAAATAAAAGCCCCCAAAGAAATCCACACCTATATGGTCAATTAATCTATAAATTAGGAGGCAAGAATATACAATGGGGTAAAGATAGTCTATGCAATAAATAATATTGGGAAAATTGGACAGATACGTGAAGATGAAACTAGACTACCAAGTTACACATACACAATAATAAATTAAAAATGAATAATAGACAAATATAATTTATGAAATCATAAAAATCCTAGAAGAAAAAATCAGCAATAAAATCCCTGACATGTATCTTAGCAATATTTTTTCTAATATATCTCCTCAGACAATGAAAACAAAGTAAATAATAAACAAATTGGACTACATAAAACTAAAAAGTTTTTTTCACAGCAAGGGAAACCATCAACAAAACAAAAGGTAACCTACTGAATGGGAGAAGACATTCACTAATGATACATCTAATAAGGTGTTAATATCCAAAATTTACAAATAACGTACACCTCAACACCAAACAAACAATCTAACTAAAAAGTGGGCAGAGTATTTTCAGTAAAGCATATTTGTAAACAGGATAAAAGGCAAAGGTAATATAAAATTAATAAAGCAAATGTCACTCCTACAAATATAGAGTGCATTCAGATATAAAAACTTAAATGGCCGAGACCGGTTTGGCTCAGTGGTAGAGCGTCGGTCTGCGGACTGAAAGGTCCCGGGTTCGATTCCGGTCAAGGGCATGTACCTTGGTTGTGGGCACATCCCCGGTAGGGGGTGTGCAAGAGGCTGCTGGTCGATGTTTCTCTCTCATCGACGTTTCTAGCTCTCTATCCTTCTCCCTTCCTCTCTGTAAGATATCAATAAAATATATTTTTAAAAAACTTAAATGTTCAAATTGTAACCTACTTTAGCCAGTTCAGTCCCTTCCAATGCATCCCATCTCTTAGTAGCTAGAGAGTAACTTGGGAGGTAATCCTAGGTTAACATAGATATTGATTAGGTGGATTCCACATGCAGAAAATTGCACACAGAATCTGCCTTCTTAGGAATGCCACACTCTGGCTCTTTCTCCCAATTCCTAATAACATTTATACCATACAAACCAAATAGTGGGGCATTCAGACATTATTATATACTAGAGGCCCGGTGCACAAAACTTGTGCAGGGGAGTTCCCTCAGCCCAGCCTACACCCTCTCCAATCAGGGACCCCTCAGGGGATGTTTGACTGCTGGTTTAGGCCTGATTCCAGGGATCAGGCCAAACCAGCAAACAGACATCCCTCTCACAATCCATGACCACTGGCTCCTAACTCCTCACCTGACTTCCTGTCTGATCATCCCTAACTGTCCTCCTCTGCTGGCCTCGTCACCTCTTACTGCCCCCACTGTCAGCCTGGTTGCCTCCAATTGCCCCTCTCTGCCAGCCTGGTCGCCCTAACTGCCCCACTCCGCTGGCCTGGTCACCTCCAACTGTCCCCCCTTGATGGCCTGTTTGTCCCATACAGCCTTCTGTTCAGTCATTTGGTCATCCCTCACTAACCCCTTGCCTACCTGGTCGCTTCATGCAGCCTGCTGTTTTGTAATTACTGTTACTGTGATGGCATCCCAGATAATTTGCATATTCCTCTATTATTAGTATAGATCACCAATTCACAGCAACTTATTTCTACTGCATTTAATGATTCTGAATCTGCTCATTCTCTTCAAAAATTTAGAAGCAATCAATAAAATAGTGGAATATGAATTGAGGTCATCAACATTAAATATTACTATGTGTTCTTTGCACACATAGAATGTTTTTGTTTGTAAGCAACTCTTTAACTTGTTTCTTACAATGCACAGTCAACACTGATGCAGAAAAAGAAGATATAGATATTGAAAACAATAAAGCAAGTAAATAATGCTATTGTAAGATTCTGTTCCACTATGGTTCTAACCAATAATCTAAATGGTTTAAATCTTGCTAAGAACTCCCTTCTTATTTCAATAAGGATTTTACCTTACAAAAATATCTGTTAGACACAAGAGCTCATTGCTTCCTTTTCCCTACCAGCCCTGGTGATGGACACTCCTTCCCTATGAGGTGCATGAATGAATCACAGAACCCACTGCTAGCAAATGAAGAACCCTGGGGAGACAATGATTATGACAACCCAGGTAAGTAGGCTCAAAAAAAAGGAATTCTTTTCTCCATCCAGCAGACAAAGTACTAGTAAAAACCATGCTGACTAGTAAAGACCAAGTGAGAAAATTTTGTTCAGAAAGGTTATATAACATGCCAACCTCATAAATGCCCTTTGGATTGAGGACAGTTTTGTAAAATCAGATTTGTAAATCTGCCCTCTTAGGAATGCTTCTCTTTGGCTCTTCCCCCCAATTCCTAATAACCTTTCTGCAATGCAAGCCAAATAGTGGGCCATTCAGACATTATTACCTACCACCAGTTCACAGTAACTTATTAGCAAATATGAGAGGCATAGACAGGATTAGATGGCATCTTGGGCATTTCATTACCAGTTTTCTGATACCATGATTATAACCAAGCAGATAAATCAGAAAATATAATAAACTGTGCTGTGAATTTTTGTAAATAGTTTTGGCACTTGTCACCCATTATCCTTTGCTTCAGTCAGTTCAATCAGTGGGCAGAAGCTTACCTTTCTCCACCCTAATTCATTCACAGTGTTTAAATTTTCTCTGAAATTTCATTCTCATTTTCTTTTAACATGGCCTAATTACCGTATTTGCCGGTGTATGAGATGATTTTTTGGCCCTGAAAAATATGCCTCCAAGTGGGGGGTAGTCTTATGCGGCGAGTATATAACAAACTCTGTATTTTGAGTGGAAATGTTAGGGGGTCGTCTTATATGCCCAGTCTCTTATACACCGACAAATACAGTATTTTTCAGGGCCAAAAAATCGTCTTATACGCCGGCAAATACGGTACATGAAATAAATAAATAACAGATAACATTAAAAGCAAGGCTACACATGCATGTAGTCTACTTTTCTGAGAGGCAGAGGAATAAAGTAAAAATAAGGAAACAGAACTTTGCCCTTGCACATTTCTCCCACCATATTAGTAGGTCATTTTGAGATATTTTTTGTGAAGAGCTGAATGTAAAGTTCTCATGCCAACTACCCCCATTGCCACCTATTATTTGTCTTCATGTAATGCTATGCTTTCTAGTGTTCCTCCACCATTTGTTTATTCTACATAATAAAAGAGTAATATGCAAATTAACCACTACTCTGCTCAAGCCACACCCACCAGCCAATCAGAGCATGCATGCAAATTAACCCCAACCAAGATGGCTGCAGTCACAGAGAGCAGTTGAGAGTCTTGAGTTTCCCCAGCAATAGAAGAAGTCAAGCTTTCCCTACACCCTCCTGCCCAGGCCTACACTCAAGGGTACAAAGTTTCAATTATAGAAGATAAATCCTAATAAAAATGGCAGCAACCAGGGAGCTGGAGAGAGCAGGCTAGGGTTGCCCCTGGCAACAGAGGAAGCAAAGCTTTCTACCTGCCCTGCCTGGCCTAGGCCTCCACTCAAGACTACAAAGTTTCAATTATAGAAGATACATAAAACCAAATAGAAATTGCAGCAACCATGAGTGAGCAGGGGCTTGGCTCTGCTCCAGGCTACAAAGTTTCACTTGTAGAAGGTAAATAAATTCCAGATACCAGAGCCTCTTCTTGGGTCACCAGGGGGTGTGGCTGGCCTGCAAACCACCATAGGCCCTTCGCCCAGGCCACCCCATACCCCAAGAGAACTCCCACCCTGATCCGGAAAATTCTTCAGGGCAAAGCAGCTGGCCCCCACCCATGTACCATGCCTCTATACTATATAATAAAAGAGTAATATGCTGATTGACAGTCACTCCAACACACAAGATGGCTGCTCCCATGTGGTCAAAGATCCTGCCCCTATGTGGACACAAGATGGCCACCATAAGATAGCCAGCAGGGGAGGACAGTTAGGGGTGACCAGGCTGGCAGGGGAGGGAAATTGAGGGCAAAAAGGCTGGCAGGGGAGCAGTTAGGCATCAATCAGACTGGCAGAAGAGTGGTTAGGGGGTGATCAGGCTGGCAGGAAGAAGCAGTTAGGGGCAATCAGGAAGGCAGGCAGGCGAGCAGTTGGGAATCAGCAGCTCTGGATTGTGAGAGGGATGTCCGACTGTCCAATGGGATCGGGTCTAAAAGGGCAGTTTAACATCCCTCGAGGGGTTCCATATTGGAGAGGGTGCAGGCTGGGCTGAGGGACACCCCCTTACCCCGTGCTAAAATTTCTTGCACCAGGCCTCTAGTGTTACTTATAACAGGCTTCATGGAGTAATTTTTAGTGGCTGGTCCCAATCATGCAGTAGCTGACAGAAATTTTTAGTAATAACTTGAGGCTCGTTAATGTGGTGAGCAGACCTGGGAAACAAGCCTTCCGTACCTGGAAGTCCAGTTTAGAGTGAGTTATGTTAAGACTAAGGAAGGCAAAACAGTCCAAAATCCACATTTACAAAAGTTCTTGCCCAGCCCAAAGAACTTGTAACACAAGAAACTCTCTTACTTTCTCCTGCTTACTCTTCATTAAAAACCTGACTGTATTTGTTACTTACCTTCCTTTGATTATCAGTCTTTTCTTAAAATATTTTAACTTATAACAGTTACTAGTAAAGGTAATAGCTTTTATTTTGGTATTAAAAAACCCAAACCAATAGAAATCAGAGTCTTATAGGATCTTAACCTTATTTAAAATATATCTACAATGGAAAAAACTATTCTTATCTGAGCCTGGTGTTGATAAGCAGAATATTTTAAGTATAGATGTGGCACTACATTATAAAGAAGTTATTTTCTTGAGCCAGTTTTTAATGCCATACTTGATTCAAAATATTCAATCATAAAAAGATATACAATTTTATAATTTACAAAGTACTTTCATATACTTTTTTCATATATTGGTCTCTCACAACTGCCAGGTTCAGTAGGCATTATTATTAATAACATTCTCATTTTATAAATTAGGAAAATGAGATTTGGAAATGTTAAACATCTATCACATAACAAGAAAGAGGCAAAACTTGGATTTAAAGTAAGGTATCCTGGTTCAAAATCCTGGATTCTTTCCAATAAAATGCTGTCTGTCCTTTGGGAAACTGTTCTGTGCAGTTGAAGAGTCTGAGTGGTAGGCTTACTGCAAAGGCTTGAAGCCAAATCCATGGCAAAGCAGAAAAAGTCCACACTATGGTCTGGTTTGCCTTGGCAAAGCAGCCTTCCTAAAATGCAAATCTGATTGTGTCATACCCCTATTCAAAAACCATTGGAAGGCTCCCCACTACCTAAAGAGTCAAGTCCTGACTAAGTAACTTGGTACTCAGGGCTCCAGCCTTCCTTCCTGGCACAGTTTCTCAGCCCTTGAAGTCATGGACTCTACACTGAAGCTATGAAAGGCTTTCCTTGTTCATTGCTGGTTTCCCCACAGGTACCTCAGACTCCCTATGTCCTAAACTAAATGGTCCACTGACCCAGCTGCTCCCCCTCCACAGTGTCCTGCTCTCCCTCCAAAGTACCCAGCATCTTATCCACAGTGTCCTACCTCCTCACTCTCCTTTACACCTGGCATCTATTTCAAGGCCAATTCCAGTCACTTCATTATTTCTGACATTTCCCACTGCAGCCACCACAGAACAGAACCGGGTAATCTCTTGCCTGACAATTACCATATTCCCTCCCTCCAGCCCCAGTGAGATTTCAAAGCAGCCTCTGATGCAGTTCTGTCCCTCCTGACTGTTTCTCTACTCCCAAGTGGCAGAGGACCCATTGTTTCCCCAATCTTTGTTTTGATGAGCTCCTTGCCTTCTCTGAACCTGATTGGCAAAGTCCTATTCCCTGCTCATTGCTCCTATTATTATTTTCACCTTACATGACCTCTTACCTCTCTGCCTGTTCAGGTTCCCTGCAAGGGTCTTAGAAAATGCTGCCTCTTCTAGGAATTCTTTCTGTATCCTCACTATTGGAAATGCCTGTCTCACCTCTAAAGCTTTGCCGAGCTTGGGCCAGATTTATTGAGTTGAGTTCAAATCCCACCTTTGTGTTGTATTATTGATAAGTCCTGGGCAGGTTTAAGTTGAGAACACAGGCCCTAGAGCAGCCGTGGGCAAACTACGGCCCTTGGGCCGGATCCGGCCCGTTCCGCTGTTCTATCCGGCCCTCGGAGCCGAAAGAGCGGAGGTTCTCTTGCTCTCCCCTCCGCTCCTTCACCAGCAGCCCAAGATGAGAGTGCCAGCATGGTCAGGTTGCTTTGGCTCCGGCCCTCCGGTCCAGTTTAAGAACCCATTGTGGCCCTCGAGTCAAAAAGTTTGCACACCCCTGCCCTAGAGTCAACTACCCTGGGTATGTAATCCCAGTTCTGATACTCCCTAGTTCCTAGAACAATGTCCATAACCTCTTAGAGCCTCAGTTTCTTCACCTGTAAAATGGAGAGATAGTTATTGCCTTAGGGCTCTTATGAGGAGGAAATGATTAATCTGTGTGTAGTGCTACGGGAAGTGCCTGCCTCAGGGCAAGTGATATCATGGTATTATTACTATTATCATTAATAATGACCTCTTTACTGGTCTTCCAGGCCCTCATGGGCAGGAACCAAGTCAGATCCCTTTGGTCTACCCCCCCCCCCCCCCCCCGCACCACCTCAGGCTCCTAAAAGAAGGAGGCAGGCAGAGAGACACACAAAATGTCCTCCCTTCCTTGATGTTAATGTGGCCTGTGGAACAGGAAAGCGTTCTGCAGCTCCCAAGCCTCTCACCTCTCCTCTGAGGCCACTGTGAAGCTGGATGACACACCCGAGCATGGGGATGATGGGGACAAATTGAAGGGAATCCAGAGTAAAGTCCCGAGCCATTGGGAAAGGGCAGGTCCATCAAAGCGGGGAGATGAAAGCAATTCCATGTGTGTGGCTTGGCTGAAGGACAGAGCTGGATGTGGCGGAAGACCCCTTAACTGGAGACAGGGATTCCAGCAGTGCAAACAAGCTGGAGAGAACTCCGTGGTGGGGCCGCTCTGCTGAGGCAAATGGGCTCTTGAAATGCAAGCTTGGAGTTTTATGGAGCTCCAGGCAGGCCAGCTAGCCCCTCCGTCCTACTGGCCTGGACAAAGGACCCTTCAAACTAGTTCTCAGGGCTGGCAGTTCTGCTCAGTTGTGTAATCCTAGTCCTAGAGTTAGGCCATTCACCCATAGCTGGCTGAGTCTGAGAGCTCTGGAGGGAGAGCAAGGGAGCCTTGGAGGAGAGAGGAGTCTGGAGATGGAGGAGTGACAGGAGGCTGTCCCTATTAGACCCCCAGATCCCCCACTGCCTCCGCAATGCTGGTGTCTGGCCTGCTCAGGATCCAAGTCTACTTCCTGAGGTTGGAGATTCTGAGGTCCCTTACAGTGGGGATTCTGGAGGGCCAAAGGACCAGACCCCCCCCCCCCCCGACACACACCCAATGAGGGTTCCCTGGGGCCCCTGCTGGCCATCTTCCACCCTGACCCCTGAGGGATCTCAAACTGCACCTTTGAGGTGGTAGTGAGGGAGAAAGGGCATGAGTCTTGGTTAGAGAGTTGAGTTCAGATCCCACCTCTGTGTTGTATTATTGTGATTCCTGGGCAAGCCCCTTCCTTTACTTCAGAATTAAAATCTGACTGTTTCTATCATGAAACAGAGAACACAATGTCCACCTTACAGGACTGTAGGTGGGAATCAATGGGATAATGATGTGCAAGGGCCTGACCCATAGTAGGTGAGAATGCTTTTCCTTTTCTTATCTTGGATGTGGCCCTGAGGCCATTGTTTGGGGTGTGAAGCTGCAATGCTCAGGAGGGAAAAGCTCTTGGCCCACTGTGACTCCTGGGTTGACCCCAAGGAGTCCCTTTGGTTTCTCTACTTCCAAGGTCATACTGTGACTATGGGAATACTCAGGTCCTTGCCACCTGGGCCAGCTGGATTGACCCCACTGGCTGTCCAGGCGCAGGAGTGTTGCACAAAGGAGGTTTTTCTTCAAGCAAACCCTCAGGCCCCGGGCTGTCCTTGTTCACAGCCATCTCTTTCATCTCAGCCTCGAGTGGCCTTCCCTGCAGTGTGGAGCAGGCCTCTCTGCCAGCTCTCTGATTGAGTTTTGACCTTGCCTGTGGAACTCTTCCTTTGGGTTCCACATGTCAGGGCCATTCTTTTTTTTTTTTTTTTAAATATATTTTATTGATATTTCACAGAGAGGAAGGGAGAGAGATAGAGAGCTAGAAACGTCAATGAGAGAGAAACATCAACCAGCTGCCTCTTGCACACCCCCTACCGGGGATGTGCCCGCAACCAAGGTACATGCCTTTGACCGGAATCGAACCTGGGACCCTTCAGTCCACAGACCGACGCTCTATCCACTGAGCCAAACCGGTTTTGGCTCAGGGCCATTCTTTGTCTTTTGGACTATCCCACCACTTCTACCCTGTTCAAAGCCAAGAACCCACTCCTGGGCCTGCTTTGTCACCTGCTTCATTTAGGAAGTCTTTGGAGCAAGGGATAGCCTGCAAAGGTTCGCCCATATGGTAAAAGCAAAAAAAGAGCCTAGGAAGAAAGCCAGAAATCTCAGTTTTAGTTTCAATTCCTTGGCTTATTCTTCATATGGTCTTCATGAGCCATTTCCTTTTTGAACCTCTGTTTTTCCATATATAAAATGGAAGTCCTAATTCTTGCACTAATTGAGCTCAGTTCTATGGCAGTAGAGTGCACACAGAACATGCAGGAATTCCAGTCACAATTTTTGTCACTCAACTGTTCCCATTTTGTTAGATGCCAAGATCACCAGCTCCTTTCACCTCAATTATTTATGAGAAAAATTATTCCACTGGTTCCCAATCTTTATTGTTTGGAAATATTTTGTGTCTAGCCCAAATCCTTCCTGCTGCAGTTCCAACTTGGGTCTACATGCCTCAGACACCTCTTAGCTTGCCTTCTCTTTCCTCTTCTCCTCAACTCTTGCCCTTGACTCAGAGGGTGAGAGTAGAGTTGAGGACAAAGGCTTCCCTTGTACCTGGCCAGAAGCCCTTCATCTGTGGACACACCGTCAGCCTCACCCATATCTCACTCTGGTCCTTATCGTCTGGTTGGAATACTTGTGGTCTCTCACTGTGCATTAGAACTAGAGTGCCAGCCTTGACTTTAATCTCTCCTGGCAGCTCCATGGCTGCCAGGGCACTGATAAGCCCCAAGCTTATGGCAGAGGAAAAATGAGGTAATCCATGTTACCCCACCAGAGACCAGCCCCCACCCATCAGAGCTAAGGATGTCCTCCAACAGGTATCAATAGTCCCCAGCTATCACTTTAAGCCAGCTGGAGGTGGAGTGGAATGGTGCTCCTTGGACATCCTTCTCCCTGAAGGCACAGCAGCCCCTCCCCGCCCCCCCAGGCCCTGCCTCTCTCCTCCCTCAGCCAGGAGGGCTTCCCCAGCATTTGTAATGGGGGCAGCTCCCTCCTGAGTTTGAGGTTAATGGGGATGTCTTCTCCAGAAATCTGTAGCCAAATTGCTGAGCTGTTCACAGTGACCTGGAGATGATGTTTGGAAATCTGATTTGTGATAACATAATGTTCCTTTTAAGTAATGCTGGCTGGAGAGGAAAGGAGGGGAAAAACAACCAATAAAAATAACCTTATAGAGGTTTAAAAAGGGATGCCGTCGTGGACAACTCCTCAATCTCCCAAATCATTTTCCTTAGAGGAAAGAAAGCCCTCTCTCCCCATCCCTCGCCTGCCCCTTGTCTGAGCGCTGTGGGTAACTGGAGGGCTGCCTGTTCTGGGCTAGTCGGTCAGCATGGGCTCTCCAGTGCCCACTCATCACCCCGTCACAGAAGGATCATTAGGTCAGGAAAACAGTCTGGGGATGAGATGGGAAACCTGGAGGAGGGGCGCTACTTATTAACAGACTCCAGGCACTGTTTATGTAGTGGTTGGTGACCAGAAGTTTACTATCTTCATAGAAGAATAAATACAGTATGAAGGGATAAAGTTAGACACAAGGCAGAACTTCCACTTTCTCTGTTCAGCATACTGTTCCCTTGGCCCAATAGTGAAAAGAATTGAGACATTTTAGCTGTATCCCTAAATGAATGAGTGACCCTAATCCCTGCACCTCTCTGGGCTAGGATGGGACTACTTTGTGACAGACGGAGGGTTAAGATGAAGCACCTATATCTCAGCAAGAGAAGATGGGGTAGCAGTCAAGGGAATGTCCCATTGAAAAGGAGATGCTTGTGTGGAAAGATGAACCCAGTTGGGGGAGTGGATACCTAGGAAGGGACCAGCACACCTAGTAGATGCCACCATGGCTATTGTCCCACCAGCATTGTCCCCACCTTGCCCCAACACACACATGTGCTCACTTCCCTTGCCTACTCTACTAGGGCATGAGTCTAACATCTCAGGTGGCACCTCATGCACTGTCTGGCCCTCACCTGAGCGTTATAATGCTCCTGGCCCAGCCTAAAGCCAGCCAACAGGCCTAGCAGGGCAGGACGGGGCAGGCTGAAGGGAGAAAGAGGTGCCAAAAGCCTGCCATGCAGCCAGCATGGTTGCCTGCCAGCCCAGGACGTATTCCTCCATCCCAGCATCTCAGGAACACCCACTTCCCCAGGCCCTGGTGCTGGAACCCCTGCCTGCCAGGAGCTGTGCTTCAAGAGAAGGAACAGAAAGGGCTTTTTGGTATTCTTTTCAGGGGCCCTTGCTCCCCTACCCACCCACTCTATCCAGGGCATGTTATTGCTATCAGAAATATCAGACGTTTCAACTCAAATTAAAGTCAGGCTAAATGTCTCCACTGCAGAATTCCCACATGGAGAAGAGGGACTCCCTCTCAGCCTTCTGCCTTATCTTCTTCCCTATCCAATAGTGGAACAAAAGCATCAATTTATAGTATGCTTTCAGACCATTCGATCCAACCGAGACCTAGAATGAAGAATGGGCTTGCCTAAATTTACTCAACAAGTTAACGGCAGAGCTAGAGGATCCAGGTTTCTTGATTTCCATCCCACAGTGTTGTTTTCACAGTGCACATTTGCAATCCTGTTAGACCTACCAATTCCTTTGACTTTGAAAACTTCAAACTTGCCGTCAGAGATGTCCTAGCATCTGTGATGCTTGGACAAAAGCAGAAGGCAGCATCTCATTAATCTGGCCTATAAAGGTCACTTAAAAGTGCTTGACACACAGGCCATATAATTATGAGCTAATCCCCATCCTTCTCTGGGTCTGTTTCCTCATCTGTGAAATCAGAAATACAGGAGGCCATTGCTTTCATCTACTCAAACCGATTCCTTCTTTTCTAATAACAGCACCCAAATTTTTCTGGGAAACCACTCCTCCCACACTGTGAGTCCATGTGAGTCAATTTAAGGATTGCCAGATGAGACAGTCCAAGCAGAACATTCTACCACACTGAACCAAGTGATTCCCAAGCTATTGATGCTGTGAGGGGCTTGAGCTGCTCAAAAAAAGTGGCAGCTGTGTTCTCAGAGGGATGATGTCCAAGCACTGGATTCTGGAAGCCACTCTCCTATTTCTTCTCAATGTTTCCCACCCCATGCTCTCCTCAGGCAACTCTTCCCCCACCAAAGTGAATAAAAATCCTGTGCTCTGGCCCTTTAAAAAAAAGTAGCTTTGTGTACAGCAAGCTCTGTCTGTCCCTGGCAGACAGAAGCTCCATGGCCTTTTACCACTGGACGTGGCTGTTCTCGGCTATGATGCTCCAGGCTTCACTCCTCTCATGGAAAATCATCTGCAGCTGAGGTACCCCTCTGCAACCTCAGCTGGCCTGCTACCTGCGGGAGCAGAATCAGCCCCTTCCTATGAATCTCAAGGTGGTTTTTGCCCTTCTTTGTATCTCCTTCAGATAGTCTTCAATTGGTAATTCAGGGTGAATGTTCCCCAATTTAGTTTTATTTCCAGTTTGATTTCTTTTAGGAGCTGTGAGAAAGATCCACTGCCTCTTGAAACTCCTCAAGTGTACATTTCTATGATACATGGTCTATATACTATATTGTGTGCCTACCACTCAAGGTCCTGTATTGGATACATATGTTTACCAGAGTTATATCCTCTTGTTGTATCAATCCCTTTAGTATTATGAAGTGACCTACATTATCTCTTTTTATAGTCTTCACCTGGAAGTCTCTTTTGACATATATTAATATTTCTACCCCGGGTTTTGTTTTTTTGTTTGTTTTCATTTCCATTCGTCTGGAAAAAATTTTTTCCACCCCTTCACTTTCATTCTGTGTGAGTCCTTTGTTCTGAGGTGGGTCTCTTGTAGACAGCATATATATGGATCATGTTTTCTTATCCATTCAGCTACCTTATGTCTTTTGATTAGAGCAATTTAGTCATTTACATTTCAAGTTATTATTGACTAGAGGCCCGGTGCATGAAATTCATGCTCAGAGGGAGGGGGTGTCCCTCAGCCCGGCCTGCACCCTTTCCAATTTGGGATATCCCTCTCACGATTCCGGACTGCTGGCTCCCAACTGATCGCCTGCCTGCCTTCCTGATTGCCCCTAACTGCTTCTTCCTGCCAGCCTGATCACCCCCTAACCACTCTGCTGCCAACCTGATTGATGCCTAACTGCTCCCCTGCCAGCCTGTTTGCCTCAAACTACCCTCCCCTTGAGGCCTGGTCAACCCTAATTGCCCTCTCCTGTAGGGTTGATCACCCCCAACTGCCCTCCCTTGCAGGCCTGGTGCCTCCCAACTGCCCTCCCCTGCTGGCCATCTTTTGGTGGCCATCTTCTGTCCACATAGGGATTTTTTTTACCACATGGGGGCAACCATCTTGTGGTCAATCTGCATATTACTCTTTTGTTAGATAGGATATAGGCCTGGTGCATGGGTGGAGGCCAGCTGGTTTGCCCTGGAGGGTGTCCCGGATCAGGGTGGGGGTTCCCTTGGAGCGTAGGGTGGCCTGGGTGAGGGGCCTGTGGTGGATTGCAAGCTAGCCATGCCCCCTGGCGACCCAAGTGGAGGCCCTGGTATCTGGAATTTATTTACCTTATATAATTGAAACTTTGTAGCCTGGGGCAGAGCCAAGCCTTTTGCTCACTCTGTGGCTGCCACCATTTCTGTTTGGATTTGTTTACCTTCTATAATTGGAACTTTGTAGTCTCATTGAGTGGAGGCTTAGGCCAGCAAGGGCAGGTAGAAAGCTTGGCTTCTTCCATTGCCTGGGAAACCTAAGCCTCCCTTCTGCTCTCTGTGGCCGCAGCCATCTTGGTTGGGGTTAATTTAAATACTCACTCTGATTGGCTGGTGGGCATGGCTGTTGGGCGTGGCTTGTGGGTATAGCAGAGTAATGGTTAATTTGCATATTACTCTTTTATTAGGTAGGATAGGCACTTATTTATTGCCATTCTTATTCTTTATCCCTGTGTTCTTCTCTTTCTCTTTATTCTTCTTACTACAGCCTCTTCAGCATTTCTTGCAGTGGTGGTTTGTGGTAATAAACTCTTTTAGGCTTTTCTTTTTTTTTCTACAAAGATCTTTATTTCACCTTTGATTTTGAATGATAGCCTTGTTGGATAGAGTAGTCTTGGGTTCAGTCCCTAGGTTTTCATTACTTTGTGTACTTCATGTCATTGCCTTCTGGCCTAGCATGTTCTTAATGAGAAGCCAGCTGACAGTCTAATGGGAGATTCCTTGTAGGCAACTTTCTGATTTTTTCTTATATCCTTTAAGATTCTTTCTTTGTCTTTAATATTTGTCATTTTAATTAATATGTGCCTATGTGTGGGTCATTTTAGGCTCATCTTGATTGGGACTCTCTGTGTTTCCTGAGCTTTAATGACCATTTCCTTCACCAGGTTAGGGAAATTTCCTGCCATTATTTCTTCAAACAGTTTCTCTATGCCTTTCTTGGATTATCCATCTTCTGGTACACCTATAATGTGAATGTTGTTATATCTCAGGTTGTCCCAAAGCACTCCTAGACTCTCCTTTTGATTTAATTTTTCCCCCATTTACTGGTCTGAATGGGTGTTGTTGGGTTTTTTTTTTCTACCTTGTCTTCTAATTCAGTGATTTGTTTCTCAGCTTCTTCTAGTCTACTTGAATTTTTCCAGGGTGTTCTTTATTTCAACTATGTCATTCCTCTTTTCCAATTGATTATTATCTATTGCTTCAAGCTCTCTTTTCATGTTGGTCTCACTCTCATGAAGACCCTTATAATTCTCATTAAGTTGCTTATAGTTCTCACAGAATTGTTTGAGTACACTTCTTACCATTACTCTGAATTCTTTATTTGGCAGCTTGTTTACCTCCATTTCATTCAGTTCCTTCTTTAACAATTCCTCCTTTTCTTTCATTTGGGGTTTTTTTTTGCCTCCCCATTTTTTGCTGTCCCTTCATTTTTGTTTCTATATATTAGATCAAACTGCTGTCCCTCCCAGATTTTGGTGGGGTGGTCTTATGTAGTTGGTGTTTTTGGGGACCCAATGGCACAGTTTCTTGAATCTCCTGAGCTAGGTGCTCTCAAGCACCTAGTAAAGCCCCTTATTTGATCTATTTAGATTATTCTATTGTAGTTGGTTCTTGAATGTTATTGTCCCATTTATAAATGGACTCTCTCAGGTTGGCCGACTATGTGGTTCACCCCCAATCACGTCATGTGAGCTATTCTGGAGGTGTTGACCAAACCAAACAAAATACAATGCTACAAGATATGAAGCAGAAGAAACAACAACAACAACTAAAAAAATGTACACAAGACCCCTGCAGCATCAATAAAAGAAACCACCAGAGAGAATCAGGAAAGAGAAAAGAAAGCAAGAATTATAGGGGGGGGGGGGAGAGAAAGAAGAATATGAGAAGAAAGCAAAATAAAACAAACAACAAAAGGGGGAGAACAGAACATGTAAATGCAGATTTGAAACAAAGGAAATAAAAATAAAGTATTAAGGGAATAGGGGAAGGAAAACTGTTTAAAATTAAGGAGGGAGAAAATAAATAACAAGAAAAGACAAGAAAAATACCTGAGAAGGAAAATAAAGGAGAAAGCCGATAGAACTAAAATAAGGAAAAGAAAACGTGAAAGCAGAGAGAAAGAAAAGAGAAAAAAATGGAGTAGTGAATAAAAGAAACAGGAAAACAATTGAATAGGAAAAGTCAAGAGGAATATTAGAAATATGAATGAAACAACAGAGACTAGAATAATAACAAATCAATTAAGAAGACACATTTTAAAATGGAAAAGATGAAAGGAAGAGGAAAAAAAACAAAAAAAAAGTAAAACAGGAGAAAAAAGGAGAAAAAAGAGAGAGAAAAGGAAAGGAAAAAAAAACATTAAAAAAAAAAGTCCAGTTGCATTCCTCTAAGCCAAGTCTGGTGTCCCATGTGAGCTGGTTTTGGATGCCACTCTTCTGTTCTCTCCACCAATTCTGGGCTCCCTATTAGGTATGTATGGGTTAACCACTGCCAGGCACGGCTTTCGGAAACCAGCTTGAAGCCCCAGGCAATCTACTGATCCACCTGTGTCTGTCTCCACCAGTTCCAAGTCTCCCCACAATTCTTCCCACCCCAGGGTCTCCTTGGGCATGCACCCTGATTCCATATCTCCTTTCCTGCCCCAAAGCTTCAGGTGAGTAGCTGCAAATGAAAACTTCTTTGCTCTTGGTTTGAAAAACAAACCAAAACACA
Source organism: Vespertilio murinus (assembly GCA_963924515.1). Taxonomy (NCBI): domain Eukaryota; kingdom Metazoa; phylum Chordata; class Mammalia; order Chiroptera; family Vespertilionidae; genus Vespertilio; species Vespertilio murinus. The sequence continues at coordinate 31,620,348 of OZ004710.1, forward strand.
AAAAATGAAATGAAATGGAGACTTTCTCTCTGTTCAGCTCCAGACTCTGCTAGGCCTGGCAGCCCTGCTGCCTTTCACAGATGGATGTTACATGGGCCCCGGGTCTTGGCTCCAGTGCTCCAGGCTGTGGAGTGCAGCCTGGGTTCCAGACCTCTATATTGTGAGGGAACAGAGCCTCCCATAGCCTAGCACTGCCTCCTCTCTTGGCTTGCCACCCATGATTGCTGTGTCAGCTCTCTTTCTAACCGCTCCCTCCCTAAAGGTCTCAAGGTATTTCCTGCAGTGGAGGTCTTCTGGTGGTTAAGTTCCCTCACTTCTATATGTCTACAAAATCTTTATCTCTCCTTTAAACACACACACACACACACACACACACACACACACACAAAACAAAAACAAAAAACAACAACAACAACAAAACAAAAACCCAACTTTCCTAGATATATTATTGGCTGGTAATTTCTCTTTTAATAGTTTAAATATTTGGTTCCACTCTCTTCTTGCTTGTTGAGATTTGCTAAGAAGTTAGATGATAAGCTAATGAGATTTCCTTTATAGGTTACTTTCTTCTTTTCCCTGGCTTCCTTGAAAATTCATTCCTTGTCCTTAATTTTGTACTGTTTTAACACAATGTTCCTTGGGAAAAGGCCTCTTTGGATTAAGATAATTAGGTGTTCTGTTTGCTTTTTGAAATTGAGGATCTAGTTATTTTCATAGGTCTAAGTTCTCATCAACTTTTTGTTTTAATAGGGTTTTTGTTTCCTTCTGTCCCACTTTTCTTTTTATTGTGTCCATTATTATTATAATGTTCTTTTTTATGTAGTCAGGTAGTTCTCATAGAATTCTTTAATTTTTTTCTCAAGTCTCCTCTTTTTTCCTTTGCATCATTTCTAGCTTTCTATCTTTTTTTTTTTTTAGATTTCTACCTTTGATGTCACTAATTATTTTCTCTTTCTAGTCAGCTCTATGTCCTTTGATCACTAGTTTATTGTTTATCTCTTTGACTTTTTCACCTTTAGAATTTCTATTTGGTTCTACTTTAAAGTTTCAGTATCTTTGGTAAAGTTCTCCTTTTGTTTCTTTATTTATTATTTGAGTTAATTTAACTGCATATCTCCGTGGTCAGCAAACTGCAGCTAGCAAGCCACATGCGGCTCTTTGGCCTGTTGAGTGTGGCTATTTTGAAGAAGTGGCATTAGAAGAAGTTTCAGCTTTAAAAATTTGGCTGTCAAAATAAATTTCAACCGTTGTACTGTTGATTATTTGGCTCTGTTGACTAATGAGTTTTCCAACCCCTGCCTATCTGTATTTTCTTACATCTAGCTGAAATTTTTCAGAAAAGCAATTTTGAATTCTCTTTTATTTCAATCACATATTTCTATGTCTAAGTTTATTTTCTGAATATTTTTTCATTTTCTTTCGGAGCTGCCTTGGTTATTCATAGCATTTGATGAATTCTTTGTGGCATTTATGTGTAAGTGGCAGTTCTCAGTCCTTCTATTGTTGTCCAGTAGGTGGCACTGAATCACAAGGGTTTTTTGTTTGTTTTGGTTTTTTTTAGTTCTCATGCACTTCTCTGGCTTTTCAGTTCTCTTCAGGGTGGTGGAAAATGGTTTGTGTTCCCTGGGAAGGTGGACACCTCCCTGTGATTTGGTCACCCAGGGCCCAAGGGACTAACAATGGAGGTGATTGCATTGGACAATTGAGTTCTAATTCTGTGAAATCCCAGTGCTGTGCTCCACAGCCAGACACTGCCAGCTGCACAGTGTAATGCATGGAGTTGGGATGTGCTCGGGGAACCTGGTCTCCTCCTTTGTTGCTTTGCCCTATTATACTTCAACCTGACACTGGAATTAGTTGCAGAATGTGTCCTTCACTCAGGGAAAAAGTGTTTAGTACCAATTCCTGTGTTTTCAGATCATGTGCTCTGTAACTGGACAAGAAGGATTAATGGAAGGGAGCTCTGAGAGGGTGGGGAAGGCCACCAGGCTTTTTGCCTTTGTTTCTCTGTCTGAAATACTGATTTCCAGATAACCATGGCCACACATCTGTGTTTCATCTCTGTTCAGGTCTCTCTGCTCAGCTGTAGCTCATACTCCACTTCTTAGCTCCTCTTGACTGAAAGGCTTGCAGCCACAATCTGATTCACTCCCTTTCAGAGCTAGCCATTCAGAGAGCTCTGGGCTGCTGGGCTGTGTCCATGGCTAATATCAGCTCTTCTTCCTTCCAGTCTCCCTTGTTTGCTCGTACTTACCTGACTTCACATGTTTCAATGCATGGATCTTGCAGATGTGTTTGTGCATTGAGCTGGGAACTCTTTGTTGAATTATAGCTGTTCAAATTGTTTTAACTTCAAGGGGATATATCAAGGGAATCTGCCATGCTGCCATTCCTCTTAAGAGATTTAAATAGGCTTCTGTGATGAGATTTTTACAGTCTTTCATTAATGTATTAATGCATGAATTGTGCAAATCAAAAGTGACAGATTGATGTATTCTGAAGAGATTATAAAAGTCTTTTGAGAGACATAGGGCTACATTTGAGTTTCTTCTTTGTTTTTTATTTTTAAATATTCTCTGGAAGATTTATTGATTTTATAAAGAAAGGAAAGGGGAGAGAGAGAGAGAGAGAGAGAGAGAGAGAGAGAGAGAGAGAGAGAGAAGAGAAAAAGTTGTGAGAGAGAAACATCAATCAGTTGCCTCCCATATGTGCCCCGGCCAGGGATTGTACCCAAAATCTAGGTATGTGCCCAGATTGGGAATTGAACCTATTACTTATTACAAATTTTCCTGTCATTTATAAAAAAAACATTATAGATTACAACCTGTCTCTCTCTTTTATTTTAATCCTCACCCGAGGATATTTTTTCATTGATTTTTAGAGAAAGTGGGAAAGAGGGAAAAACAGAGGGAAACAGTGATGTCAGAAACACATCAATTGGTTGCCTCCTGCACAAGCCCTGACCAGCGCCTGGGGCCAGGGAGGAGCCAGCAACTATAGCATGTGCCCTTGGCCAGATATGAACCTGCAAGCCTTTGTGTCATAAACCAATGCTCTATCCACTAAGCCAATTGTTGGCAAACTCATTAGTCAACAGAGCCAAATATCAACAGTACAACAATTGAAATTTCTTTGGGGAGCCAAGTTTTTAAAACTTAAACTTCTTCTAATGCCACTTCTTCAAAATAGACTCACTCGGGCCGTGGTATTTTGTGGAAGAGCCACACTCAAGGGGCCAAAGAGCTGCCTGTGGCTCTCGAGCCAGTTTGCCGACCATAGCACTAAGCTAAGCCAGCTAGGGAGAAAGTGTCTTTCTTTTGTATTCAAAAGTGGAATCTATTTCCTCCAAATTTGATGGGTGGCATTTATGTCCCTGTCTCCCATAAATGTCATGGAAAATAATATGGGTGTGATTCATAAATTGAAGCTTCTGTAAGTGAAAGTCTGCCTTTATGTGAAACCCATAAAGAAGCCCCCAGACTTCTGGAAGGTAATTATATTTTCTTATGGAGATGATTTCTCAATATTTTTTTATCTTCATGGCTCTGATGCTTTCTGAGTGCTCTGTGTCCTTTTATTCTTTTAGCAGGTGACAAAGCCTATGCCATTTTCGCCCATTATCCCTCTCACATTAGTTGCTGAAGTATCTTATAATGGACACTTATGGTGTTTAAAATACAGCATCCTTGGTACACAAAGCAGCTAGCTACAATAAATATTCTGTAGGTCATGAATTTTTAAAATTTAAATTCTTTATTGTTTAAACGCAGTGTTTCCCAAAGTGTGGTTTGCGTACCCCCAGGGGTACGGGAAGAGTTTGGTGGGGATATGCACTGCACCGTGCTTAGCTGAGCCTAATTCTACATTCTCATGAGTCAAGTCAAGACAGTCTTGTGAAGCGTGAGATGGCCCGGTGTGCAAATAAATGTTATTTATAATATAACTTTTATTTATATTTTATTATGAATAATTTTATTTTTCATTTATTATTATTTTGTGTATGTACCAAAAAATAAAAAATAAATATAGTTTGATTGTTATTAAAATATATACATTTTTTTGATGAAGGGTACTCAGCATTACGAAAATTGTAGAGGGGGTACACATATGTCAAAAGTTTGGGAAACACTGGTTTAAAGTATTATATAAGTCTCCTTTATCACTCTCACCAGCCACTTCCACCTCCCAGCACATGCCCTCACCCCCTACTGTCTGTTTCCATTGGTCATGCTCATATGCATGCATACAAGTCCTTTGATTGGTCTCTTACCCACCCTTCCCCTGCCTTACCTCTTAGACAATCTGTTTGATGCTTCTATGACTCTGGCTCTAATTTTGTTCATCACTTTATGTTGTTCATTATATTCCACAAATGAGTGAGGTCATGTGATACTTATCTTTATCCTCCTGGCTTATTTTGCTTAGTATAGTGCTCTCCACATCCATCATGCTGTTAAAAATGATAAGAGTTCCTTCTTTTTTACAGCAGCATAGTATTCCATTGTGTAGATGTACTTACAGGTTTGAATCTACTCATCTACTGATGGGCAGTTAGGCTGTTTCCAAATCTTAGCTATGATAAATTGTGATGCTAAGAACATAAGGGTGCATATATCTTTTCTGATTGGTGTTTATTACTTCTTGGGATAGATTCTTAGAAGTGGTAGTCCTGTGTCAAATTGGAGTTCCATTTTTATTTTTTTTTTTTTTTTTTTTATTTTAAATAAATCTTTATTGTTCATATTATTACAAATGTTCCTCATCCCCCCCCCAATTGCTCCCCTACACCAAGTTTCCATTCAATTCTCTGCCCTTTCCCCATCCCCCATTGTCCTCATCCATAGGTGCAGTTTATGTTCAGTCTCTTCCCGCCCCGCTCCACCCCCCATTTCCCTGAGAATCATCAGTCCACTCCCCTTCCATACCTCTGATTCTATTATATTCACCAGTTAATATTGTTCATCATGATTTTTACTTCCCTTGGTTTTTAGACTCTCTTGTTGATAGTTACGTGTTTGTTCATAATTTTTATCTTTATTTTCTTCCTCTTCCTAAAGAACCCCTTTTAGCAATTCATATAATTCTGTCTTGGCAGTGATGAATTCCTTTAGCTTAAATTTATTTGAGAAGCTCTTTATCTGGCCTTCGATTCTGAGTGATAGTTTTGCTGGGTAGAGTATTTTTGGCTGTAGATTCTTGTTATTCATCACCTTGAATATTTCTTGCCATTCCCGTCTGGCCTGCATGGTTTCTGTTGAGAAATCAGCTGACAGTCGTATGGGTGCCCCTTTATAGGTAACTACCTGCTTTTGTCTTGCTGCTTTTAATATTCTCTCTTTGTCTTTAGCTCTTGGAATTTTAATTATGATGTGTCTTGGTGTGGTCTTCTTTGGATTCCTTTTGTTTGGGGTTCTGTGTGCTTCCTGGACGTGTAAGTCTATTTCTTTCACCAGGTGGGGGAAGTTTTCTGTCACTATTTCTTTCAATATGTTTTCGGTATCTTGTTCTCTGTCATCTTCTGGGATGCCCATAATTCTGATGTTGGTTCGCTTGAAGTTGTCCCAGAGGTTTCTTACATTATCTTCAACTTTCTGGATTCTCTTGTCTTCTTGCTTCTGCGGGGGCGTGTCCTCTGGCTCTTTGTGTTCCAAATCTTGGACTTGATTCTTGCAATCTTCCAATCTGTTTTTAGGACTCTGTATAATATTATTTATTTCAGAGATTGTATTCTTTATTTCTAGTTGACCCTTCATTATTTCTTGTTGATCCCTTATCATATCCTCATAGGTGTCATTTATTTTATCGGCCTTTTCTAATAGATTGTTGAACAACCTTATAAGCGTGGCTTTGAACTCTATATCCAGTCGCTTTTTGTCCTCCATTTCTTTCGTTTGTGATCTGTTTCCTCGTTTCAGCATTTTCGCTGCTTCCCTGAGTTGGTAGGTTGGGAGGATCAGCTGTGTCTAAGCCAGGAGACAACCTTATTCCACTAGACTTGGAAACCTGCAAAAGCCTCTCTGAGTTCAGCTTGGATGGGGCGGAGCTTCAGGATGGAGCCTACAGCCTTGGCTTCAGGTTAGCCCCGCCCTCGGAGGTTCCTGAGTCTCAGTGAACCTGTGTCCTTTGGTACTCCTGCAAGCACCTCTGAGAGAAAGGCACTCTAGAGTTTCGCCCACTACCAGACAGTGTAGTCTCTCCCCCAACAAGCCCACAACTGGGGTTCAGAGCAGTTAGAAGTGGGGTTAAGATCAGTCCGGAGCTTATGTCTCCTTCCCGCTAGGGCGATCTCGCGGCCCAAACAACAGTCTGTCCTCTGTGCGCGCAATGTGCGCGACTCAAGGGCTCTGCTTTTCGCCACTCAGCCCAGATTCCCTCTGTATGAGGCTGGAGCCCGAGGGTCTTGCCCAGGACTGGGGTTCAGTGCATTCAGAACTGGGGCTCAGCACAGTCCTGAGCTTTTGAGTCCTTCCCGCTGGGGTAATTCAGCAGCTCAGCCAACAGTCCCTCCTTTGCGCGCAATGTGCGCGACTCGGGCTCTGCCTTTTCGCCGCTCTGCTGAGCTTCCGCCTTACAGCCCAGATTCCCCCTGTATGAGCCTGGGACCCCTGGGGTCTCGCCCAGAACTGGGGTTCAGTGCAGTCGGAGTTGGGGTTCAGCACAGTCCGGAGCTTTTATCTCCTTCCCGCTAGGGAACGCCAACCAGGCACTCAGCCGCCTCTCCTCTCCGGCTCCGTCCTCTCCCCACGCGCAAGCACCGGGCCTCCGTACCTTAGGCTTTTACGGCTCCTCTGGTTTTCCTTCTGGTTTTCTCTTTCCTTCTAGTTGTAGAATTCCCAGTCAGTCAACTTTCCTGTAGTTCTGGATAGTGTCCACTCTATATTTTAGTTGTATTTTTTGAAATTGTTGAGTGCGGCTGCAGTTAGGCTTTTACCTCTGCCGCCATCTTGGAGTTCCATTTTTAATTTTTTGAGGAAACTCCGTACAGTTTTCCTCAGTGACTGCACCAGTCCGAATTCCCACCTGAAGTGCATGAAGGTTCCTTTTTCTCCAAATCCTCACCACACTTGTCATTTGTTGATTTGCTGATGATAGCCATTCTGACCGGTGTGAGATGGTACCTCAATGTCCTATTGATTTGCATTCTGAGATGATTAGTGTCTTTGAGCATGTTTTCATATGTCTGTTGGCCTTTTGTGTATCCTCTTTTCAAAAGTGTTTATTTAGGTCTTTAGCCCATTTTTTTATTGGATTGTTAATCTTCCTTTTGTTAAGTTGTATAAGTTCCCTGTAAATTTTGGTAAACATGTTCTTCCATGCAGTGGACTTTCTTTTGCTCTGAAGAAACTTCTTATTTTTATGTAGTCCCATTTGTTTATTTTCTCCTTAGTTTCCATTGTCCTAGGAGCTGTATCAGTGAAGAAATTGCTGGGATATATGTCTGATATTTTGCTGCTTGTGGATTCCTCTAAGATTTTTATGGTTTTCCCAGCTTACATTTAAGTCCTTTATCCATTTTGAGTTTATTTTATGTATGGTGTAAGTTAGTAGTGTAGTTTCATTTTTTTGCATGTATCTTGTCCAATTTTCCCAATTCCATTTATTTAACAGGCTGTCTTGATTCCATTGTATGCTCTTTAAGCAGTTAATTTAACAGAGAAATTGACAGACTCCAACAGTAGAATGACTTTTTTTTTCTTTCATTTGCAAGGGAGTAACTCTTTTATTCACACCATTGACTGAATAACAATATTAGCTAGCTCCAGAGAAGTTTTCATCCAGAAATACTTAAGGATAAATGGAAATACAATCTACTCGTTAGGAAAATTGACTCTATAATATCTTACCAAAAAGGTGTGAGAGGTTTGTTTTTATATTTACTCAATAGAGACTCCCAAGTTGAACTATGTAATAATCCTATCTAATAAAAGAGTAATATGCAAATTAACCATCACTCCACTAGACCCACCAGCCACACCCACCAGCCATGCCCACCAGCCAATCAGAATGAGTATGCAAATTAATCCAAACCAAAATGACTGCCACCATAGAGAGTAAGAGGAAGGCTTGTGTTTCTCTGACAATGGAGGAAGCCAAGCTTTCCACATACCCTGGCCAGCCCAGGCCTCCATTCAAAGATATAAAGTTTCAGTTATAGAAGGTGAATAAACCACAACAGAAATGGCTGCTTCCACAGAGCGAGCAGAATGCTTAGCTTTGGCCCAGGCTACAATGTTTCAATTGTAAGAGATCAATATATCCCAGACACCAGGGCCTCTGCTTGGGTCGAGGGGGGGGGCATGGCCAGCCTACAAACCACCACAGGCCCCTCGCTCAGGCTACCCCATGCCTCAAAGGAACCCCCACCCTGATCCAGGACAGCCTTCAGGGCAAACCAACTGGCCCCCACCCATGCACCAGGCCTCTATCCTATCTAATCCTCTCTAATAAAATAGTAATATGTAGATTGACCATCACTCCAACACACAAGATCAAGATAATTGCCCCGATGTGGTCAAAGATCCTGCCCTCATGTGGACACAAGATGGCCACCACAAAATGGCCTGCAAGGAAGGGCAGTTGAGGGTAATCAAGCTTGCAGAGGAGGGTAGTTAGGGGTGACCAGGCTTGCAGAGGAGGGAAGTTGGGGGCAAACAGGCTGGCAGGGGAGAAGTTAGACATAAATCAGGCTGGCAGGACAGTGGTTAGGGGCAATCAGGAAGGCAGGCAGGTGAGCAGTTTGGAGCCAGGAGTCCTGGATTGTGAGAGGGATCCTAGATTGGAGAGGGTACAGGCTGGACTGAGGGACACCCCCACCTCGTGCACAAATTTTGTGCACTGGGCCTCTAGTGTATACTATAATTGCAAGGCAATATCTTCCAACACACTCTGCCATAAGGTGTTGTGGGGACCTTAGTCAAAGTATATTGATGTTCAAGGCCAATTGGAGTGTAGTGTCCCTGTCCAGAGTACACCAGATGTTCAAGGCCAATTTGTCATATGCAGGTATAAACGCAATGGCACAGAGATTACACTGTATACACTGCACAGGCATGCCTTTCTGTAGCCCAAGTACTGATGTCACTATTTGGTAAGAAGCCTCTTTTGTGTAAGTTAATATAAAGATGTGTTGTTGACCAGCCAATGCAAGGCCACTTGATTGAGCTACTTTGTTTGCAATGGCTACTATGTTTGTAGCTGCTTGGTATGGCTCCCATGTTTGCTGAGGCTGCTTTTATGTAGGGTGCAGCTGCTTGATCAGACTACTATGTTTATAATAGCTACTGTGTTAGCGAGGTTGCTTTGCATAGCTCCTATGTTGGGGGCTCCTATACTAGCTCCTGTGCTTGCAGATACTTCATAAGCTACTTTGAAGAACTGTTTTGTCTGATAGCTCCTTGTTAGCAATGGTTACTTGGGCTGCAATAAAGACTCTTCTGTATGCCTATAACTTCTCACTCTTTCTGATCTAATGTCCAGCGTCCAAGGAGGTCCAGTTCCTGGCAGGGGAACTGAGACTCCAACAGTTGGCATAGCTGAGCAGAATCAATGTGGAACTTACTCCAACAATTGGCATAGTCAAGCAGGTTCAAGGAATAAGTACTCCAATAGTGTTAATTTGCCCAAGCTGTAAGGAAAGCAAATCACCTGAGCTCTTGATGGTATTCATGAAATTTCTTATGAGTCTGACAGAGAGAGTTAGAACTTCCCAGTGAAAAGTTGTCCCAGAATTTTCAGGGAACTTCCCAGATTCTCCTGTTATATAGAATGAACCTAAACTCATATTAATCTGTTTTTAAATATTCCCCAGCCAGGACCCAGATTGGAGTCTTCAGAAAATATTGTCAACCACATCTATTTTTTAGTTATCTGACAGGAACTAAACTCAGTTTTGTTTCTGATACAAATACCAAGGTTAGCATCTCTCAATTGTAAGTATAGGACTTCTATCTAATAAGCTTAGCTCCTTTATTTCCAAGTAATATAGGAAGAGCCAGTTTATTTTCTTTTATCAACTTGCTCTTCCATCAAGCTATTCTCTTAAACCATCTTCCTGGTTTAAGAATACTGAAGGTGGCTCCAAGTCAGGATCAAGTTGTAAGGTACAAAATAATTATGCATAACCAATTCCAGTTACTCTATATCAGTGCACAAACTGTAACAAGAACAACATTTTTAAAGAATTCAGCAGGAAAAAAACAAGAGTTTTCTTTAACAACAAAATTTGTTTTCAGTTCCAGGTAATGAAACTAAAAATAAAATTTTTATTTTATTTTGATAATTTTAATAGAATATTAAATATCCCCAAAGAGGTATTTTTATCAAGTAAAAATTCTCTATAATACAAAAACAAAAATTTGCTTGCACTTGCTAATACAGGTTTTCATGTTAATGATAATTAGGGCTTAGAAGAATTAATCTCATTCTTGTCAAATGTTAAACACTTATCCAGAAAAAAAAATATTGACATCAAACTCTAGCACATTATGGATCTTAAATACACCCTAATTTCCTATTCATTTGCTTGGGCAGATGTAAATTTTTTTTGTTTGAGACCATTAGTAACTGCTCAAGGTAGAAGAGGTTTTTGATTTACTTAAAATTTTGTATTTTCTGCCACCATGATAAATAATCCATCAGAAAATATAATAAATAAACTAGTATTTGTTAAGAGCATATTTATTAAAGGTATGACATTGGACCCATAAGGGGAATTATGCATTATTTTCTCTGAACACAGGGATCTTACATTTATTTGGGAAGATAAGACACATATATGAAAAGTTGCCTAACAAAACACAGTACAAGATATTTGTGTGTGTGTGTGTGTGTGTGTGTGTGTGTTTAGGCTTTTTATTTTATTTGATTTTATTTTAATTTTAAATAAATCTTCATTGTTCATATTATTATAAATGTTCCTCATTTTTTTCCTCCATTACTCCCCTCCACCAGGTTCCCACCCCACCCTCTGCCCTTTCCCCACCCCCCATTGACCTCATCTATAGGTGCACAGTTTATGTTCATTCTCTTCCTGCACCCCCACTCCCCTTTTCCCTAAGAATTGTCAGTTCACTTCCCTTCCATACCTCTGATTCTATTATATTCATCAGTTAATATTGTTATTAGATTTTTTAATTCCCTTAGTTTTTAGATTCACTTGTTGATAGTTACGTATTTGTTGTTCATAATTTTTATCTTTATTTTCTTCCTCTTCCTAAAGAACCCCCTTCAGCAATTCATATAATTCTGGTTTGGCGGTGATGAACTCCTTTAGCTTTTTTTATTTGGGAAGCTCTTTACCTGGCCTTCGATTCTGAGTGATAGCTTTGCTGGGTAGAGTATTTTTGGCTGTAGGTTCTTGCTATTTGTCACCTTGAATATTTCTTGCCATTTCCATCTGGCATGCATGGTCTCTGTTGAGAAATCAGCTGACAATCATATGAGTGCTCCTTTATAGGTAACTACCTGCTTTTCTCTTGCTGCTTTTGTTTGTTTGTTTGTGTTTTCTTCAAAATACATTTTATTGATATTTTACAGAGAAGAAGGGAGAGAGATAGAGAGCTAGAAACGTTGATGAGAGAGAGAAACATTGACCAGCTGCCTCTTTCACACCCCCTACAGGGGAATGTGCCCGCAACCAAGGTACATGCCCTTGACTGGAATCGAACCTGGGACCTTTCAATCCATAGACCGACGCTCTACCACTGAGCCAAACCGGTTTCGGCTCTTGCTGCTTTTAATATTCTCTCTTTGTCTTTTGCTCTTGGAATTTTAATTATGATATGTCTTGGTGTGGTCCTCTTTGGATTATTTTTGTTTGGGGTTCTGTGCACTTCCTGGACTTGTAAGTCTATTTCTTTCCCCAGGTGGGGGAAGTTTTCTGTCACTATTTCTTCCAATATGTTTTTGGTATCTTGCTCTCTGTCATCTTCTGGGATGCCCATAATTCTGATGTTGGTTCACTTGAAGTTGTCCCAGAGGTTTCTTACACTATCTTCAACTTTCTGGATTCTCTTGTCTTCTTGCTTCTGCAGAGGAGTGTCCTCTGGCTCTTTGTGTTCCAAATCTTTGACTTGATTCTTGCAATCTTCCATCCTGTTTTTAGGACTCTGTATAATATTTTTTATTTCAGACAATGTATTCTTCATTTCTAGTTGATCCTTTATTATTTCTAGTTGATCCCTTTTTATTTCTAGTTGATTCCTTTTCATATCCTCATAGGTCTCCTTTATTTTATCAGCCTTTTCTAGGAAATTCTTGGAAAACCTTATAACCGTGGTTTTGAACTCTATATCCAGCCGCTTTTGTCCTCCATTTCTTTCGTTTGTGATCTGTTTCCTTGTCTCGGCATTTTTGCTGCTTCCCTGAGTTGGTAGGGTGACTTTGTGTGTTAAGGTGTCCTATATGGTTCAGTGGGTCAGCCTCCCAGTTATCTGAGGTGGACACTCTAGGTGCACCCCTTTGTGGACTGTGTGTACAGTCTTATTGTGGTTAAATCTTTATTTTTGTTGGTATCACTGGGAGGAACTGACCTCCAGGCCAATTGGTTGTGAGGCTCAGTTGTGTCTATGCCAGGAGACAGCCTTATTCAAGTAGACTTGGAAAATTATAAAAGCCTCTGTGTTCAGCTTGGATGGGGCCGAGTTTTAGGGTGGAGCCTACAGCCTTGGCTTCCTGTTAGCCCCACCCTATGAGGTTCCTGGGTCTCAGTGTTCCTCAGTATCCTTTGGTACTCGCTGCAAGCACCTCTGAGAGTAAGGTGCCCTAGAGTTTCGCCCACTATCAGACAGTCTAGCCCAGCCATGGGCAAAGTACGGCCTGTGGGCCGGATCTGGCCTGTTCGGTTGTTCTATCCGGCCTGTGTGGAGCCAAAAAAGCAGGCAGTGCCATTTTATGTAATGATGTTTACTTTGAATTTATATTAGTTCACACAAACACTCCATCTATGCTTTTTTTCCGGCTCACCAGTCCAGTTTAAGAACCCATTGTGGCCCTTGAGTCAAAAAGTTTGCCCACCCCTGGTCTAGCCTCTCCCCCAATGAGCCTGGAACTGGGGTTTAGTGCAGTTGGAAGTGGGGTTAAGAGCAGTTCGGAGCTTATGTCTCCGTCACGCTAGGACAATCCAGCGGCCCAATCAACAGTCTGTCCTCTGCACGAAATGGGCAGGACTCGGTGGCTCTGCCTTTTGCCGCTCCCCTGAGCTTCCGTCCTTCAGCCCAGGTTCCCTCTGTATGAGCCTGGGGCCCGAGGTTCTCACCCAGAACTGGGGTTCAGTGCAGTCATAACTGGGGCTCAGCACAGTCCAAAGCTTTTATCTCCTTCCCGCTAGGGAACGCCAGCCAGGCACTCAGCCACCCCTCCTCTCCAGCTCCGTCCTCTCCCAACGCGCTCACCGTGTCTTGTACCTTAGGCTTTTACAGCTCCTCTGATTTTCCTTCTGGTTTTCTCTTTCCTTCTAGTTGTAGAATTTCCAGTCAGTCAACTTTCCTGTAGTTCTGGATAATGTCCATTTTATATTTTATTTGTATTTTTTGAAATTGTTGTGTGATGCTTCAGTTAGGCGTTTACCTATGCCGCCATCTTGGTTTCACTCTCTGTCGAGACTAACATTTGTGAAATCTATTTGGGGATATAAAGTACATACATGAAAAGTTGCCTGACCAAATACAATACAGGGTATGATGTTTGACTGAATGAGTAGAACCATAAAGTTTGTGCTATATGAATTCAAAGGGTAGTGATTCCTGTAGGTTGATCTGGTAAGAAAGGATTGACAAAGGAAGTAAAGTTTGTGTCTTAAAGATTATATAGGATGTGGGTTGGTGGAAAGGAATGAAGAAGGAGAAGGTACAAGAAAAATCATGAATCATGAACAGGACCTCAAGCTAACTGATAAAAAAGTAACTGGTTCCAACATAAAGTTTGGATGGGAACTAAATAGCACTTATTTGAGGTCAGAGAGATTATCACTTTTATTTCATTATTCTCTGCATCCTTAGCAAAATATGTTTGCATATAGATCATTGTTTGATTCCAAGAGTACAACTAACATCTATTGAATGACTAGAGATTTACAGTTATTTGACAAACTTGAGTTATTCTCTGTCCTTACTGAAGAGCTGGTCCAGTATAGCTGCTTTTTGTTTAGATCAAGAATACACTAAATCTGGGATTCTAGACAAAACAAAATGCTATACCCCCTATGAAGCCTTGATTCCAAAAGACATTCTCAGAGCCACTTTTACTTTTTTCACTCTTCCTGGAAGAAAGCAGCCTTGTGTCTGGGACCTACCTGGTTAACTGTGGTGAGTGTAACATACCCTAGCTAATCTCCATCTTCTGGAATCCAGACCTCACATTTACTGGAGCACCCTGAATGGCACACTAACTTCATAAAGTAGAATGTACTAAGCAGAAACTGTAAGGGTCAATAACTGTCAACTTTTTAAAAATCTCAAGGTGCAAAGTTTATTTGTATGCAGGGAGTATAAAGAAAACGACTGTCTGAACATTAAGCAAGCTGATTCAGAGTTCACTTTGCACACCCAAAAGGCTGGAGGTTGGAAACAACTATAAATGATGTTGGTTGTTAATTTCAAAGGCACTTATTTTCCAGATATTTCATTCCTTTTTAGAAACAACAGCATCTTAAATACTATACTATCTCAAGTATATCCAGTAAAATAACAGCAAGACAGGGTCATTTTTGTGAGTAATGAAACCCAAAGCACTCCATTTAAAGCCATATGATGTGGAAATGACATCACAGTTATTTAAGTCAAATACCAGCCAGTATTATAGATTAGACTAGCGGCCCAATGCAAAAAATCTGTGCAACTGTAGGTCTTCCTTCCATGGCTGCTGGTACCAGCTTCCCTCTGGCACCTGGGACCTGGACTGGCTTCCCTCCACCCTTGCTTAGTCAGGAAGGATGTCTGGTCTTATTAGTATATTATCCTTTTATTATTATAGATAATCCTGATAAAATAATCTTAGTTCATAATCTCAGTTCATAGTACATCAGGCTGACTACTCTTAGAATGTGAATATATGATCTGGTTATAAATGCTTCAGTATAGCACACAAGTCTTTAAAGATTTGCAGATGTCTGCTCCTTCTAGGAATTGAAAAAAAGAAGTAAATATTCCAGTGAATAAATACCTACCTGTATAAGAGAAAGGGACATTTGATCACCTTCACTTTTCAACCTTACAGATTATTCAGAAGGTTCATCATCACTTGCAGTGGAAACAGAAGCATAGCAATTTTCACATTTCCTGCATCTCTAAGACAGGTCAGTATTCTTTTCTCTTTTTAAATTTTTGTTGTTACTGTTAATTCTTCTGAGGATATTTTTTTCCCATTGATTTTTAGGGAAGGGAAGGGAAGAAAGGATGGGGTGAGAGAGATAGTAACATTGGCTTTAGAGAGACACATCGATTGGTCGCCTCCCACATGAGCCCCAACCATGGCGGTGGCCAGGGATCAAACCTGCAACCCAGCTAGGTTCCCTTGACTGGGAATCAAACCCACGACCCTTCAGTGCATAGGCCAATGCTCTATCCACTGAGAAATACCAGCCAGGGCAACCAGTCAGTATTTGAGGGAAGTACATACAGTGCAACCTGGACTGCTAAAAGGCAATCTTGGGAGGTACTAGCAAATGAGTAAGATTTCACCCCTGTTAACAAGATGTTAAATTCTCCACTCTTGCCGAAACCAGTTTGGCTCAGTGGTAGAGTGTCAGTCTGCGGACTGAAAGGTCCCAGGTTCGATTCGGGCCAAGGGCATGTACATTGGTTGCGGGCACATCCCCAGTAGGGGGTGTGCAAGAGGCAGCTGGTCGATGTTTCTCTCTCATCGACGTTTCTAGCTCTCTCTCTCCCTTCCTCTCTGTAAAAATATCAATAAAATATATTTTTTAAAAATAAAATAAAAAAATAAAAAAATTATCCACTCTTGTATTATTCACATAAGTAGAAATTCTAGACATAATTTCCCTGTATGATGTACTGAAAAAGATGCCTTTATTTCCTGTAAACTCACACTATTCACTTGGGCTAAAAGACTACCCAAAGTATCCAGAAACAGCCAAACATTCCATTCAGGTTATGTGCTTTCAACCTTTGTATTATAAATCTTGCCTTGGTGCATTTCAGACCTCTAAGGTTATATAGATTATGAACAGGTTCTTTTTGCTTGGCTCCATTATGTCAGTTAACAACCTACTCTTATCCACTCACAGGCAAAAAGTACTTTCCTTACACTCTAATTCTCCCAAAATGCTACTAATTTAGTTACAGTGGCAGGCAATATTACACATAAGATTCTCTTTGGTTTACAGAAAGCTAAACAGCCTTCTCTTTGCAAAATTCACAGATAAATAACCTAGTGTAATTCATCATTAAATGGAGAATTTTAGTGATAGAGATACCATGGAGTTCAAAGCACTTGTCTGATAAGCCTTCCAATTTTATTCCCATGGAAAAGCTATTCAAAGGCCTATTGATCTGTTTATGTTCTCTTGGGTCTTCGCTTTTTTTTTTTCTTTATAAAACCCTGCTGGTGTACCAGCATGGATACTGTAAGAGACCTTGTATATGTTAGCCACTTTGCTACGTACTTAATGTGTGTTATTTCATTTAATCCTCATAGTAACTCTGTGAAGTGAATGTTATTATTATTCCCATTTTACTTATGAGAAAACTGAAGTCCAGAGATATTAAGTTACCTGTCCATCTAGTAAGTGGCTAAACTAAGATTGCAACCCAGGTCTATCTGACCTTAGAGCACACTCTTACCACTATGGCACTACATTTAAAAACCTGACTCGGCTTATTTACTATGTACCTTCACTTATGATCAAAGGTTAAAAAGCAAGAAGAATTAAATGTTTTTTTCTCCAAAAACTTGATGAAGTATTTGATGTTTAAGTGAGAGAACTTGTATGATAGCATTTGGATTTCAGTTATCCATGCTGTGAACCTCTCACATTTTCTTATTTTTACATTTTGCTATATATAGTTTATGAAGCACTTTGACATGTAAACAGACGTTAAAAAGGAATAAAGTTCTCTATTGAAATAAATTTAGGAAACCCCGTATAAGCAAAATTAGAGAGTTGCCTTTACCATAAGGATTCTCAAAACTTGTAGTATACAAATGAGTTTTGTAACTCTCCAAGAAGATGTAGTAGCTCTCTGAAAGTATTTGACTAAACTCATTTTATTATGTGCAGATTATGGAACATTGTCTTTCATGCAGTATTTATTAGGACATATAATATGCTAAGTGACCTTGTCAATCCCCAAAAGTGGAATAAATTTACCCAAACTTACATTAACATGTAATTTCTTTTCAGAACATCTTGACTAAATGTTAAATAAAAAATTATATGTTATACTAGAGGCCTGGTGCATGAAATTCATACATGGTAGGGTGTGTCCTTCAGCCCAGCCTGCACCCTCTCCAATCTGGGACCCCTTGAGGGATGTTGGACTGCATTTTTACAGGGATTGGGCCATGGGGGTGTGGCCAGCCTGGGTTAGGGGCTGATGGCTGTTTGCAGATTGGCTATAGCCTCATCAGGGTGGGGGTCCCCACTGGGGTGCCTGGCCAGTGTGGGTGAGGGGCTGATTGCTGTTTGCAGGCTGGCCACATGCTCCAGCGACCCAAGCTCCGAGCCCCTCCTTTTTCTCTTTTTTTTCTTTTTTTCAGCACCTCCTTGAGTGGAGGCCAAGGCGGGCTAGAAGCAGGTATCTAGAATTTATCTTCTATAATTGAAACTTTGTAGCCTTAAACAAAGGTCATGGCTGGCCAGAGAGGACAGGAAGCTGGGCTTCTTCCATCACTGGGGGCAACCCAAGCCTCCTGCTTGCTCCAGTTCCATAGCCACTGCCATCTTTGTTGGGTTAATTTGCATACTCACTCCTGATTGGCTGGTGGGTATAGCAGAGTGATGGTCAATTTGCATGTTTCTCTTTTATTACTGTAGACTAGAGGCAGGGTGCATGAAATTTGTGCACAGGGGCGGGGAGAGTGTCCCTCAACTCAGCTTGCACCTCTCCAATCTGGGACCCCTCAAGGGATGTCCGACTGGGATCAGGCCTAAATGGGCAGTTGGATATCCCTTTCACAATCCAGGACTGCCGGCTCCCAACTACTCGCCTGCCTGCCTTCCTGAATGCCCCTAACTGCTTCTGCTTGCCAGCCTGATTGATGTCTAACTACTCCCCACAACCTCTTTGCCCCCAACTTTCCTCCTCTGCTGGCCTGGTCACCCCTAATTGCCCTCCCCTGCAGGGTTGATTGCCTCCAACTGCCCTCCCTTGTAGGCTGGTCCCTCTCACTGCCCTCCCTTGCAGGCCTGGTCCCTCCCAACTGCCCTCTCCTGCTGGCCAACTTGTGGTGGCAATCTTGTGTACACGTGGGGGCAGGATCTTTGTCCACATGGGAGCAGCCATATTGTGTGTTGGAGTGGTCAATCTGCATATTACTCTTTTATGAGATAGGATAGAGTCCTGCTGCACAGGTGAGGGCTGGCTTGTTTGCCCTGAAGGGTGTCCTGGATCAGGGTGTGAGTTCCCTTGAGGTGCGGGGCAGCCTGAGCAAGGGGCCTGTGATGGTTTTCAGGCCAGCCATGCCCCCTGGTGACCCAAGTGGAGGCCCTGATGTCTGCAATTCTTTTACCTTGTACAATTGAAACTTTCACTCCGTGGCTGCCACCATTTCTGTTTGGATTTGTTTACCTTCTATAATTGAAACTTTGTAGCCTTGAGTGGAGGACTGGGCCTGCCAGGGCCTGTGGAAAGCTAGGCTTCCTCTGTTGCCATGGAAACCTAAGCCTCCCTCCTGGTAGCCATCTTGGTTGGGTTTATTTGCATACTTGCTCTGATTGGCTGGTGGGTGTGGCTTCTGTGTGTAACAGGGTGGTGGTTAATTTGCATATTACTCTCTCATTAGGTAGGGTGGTTTCTTTTTTTTTTAAATATTTTTTATTAAGGTATTATCTGTGTACATAGCTTATCGTTGCCCCCCCCCCCATAGATGCCCTCCCTCCCCCGAGTTTTGTGTCCTTTGGTTGTTCTTATATGCAAGCATACCAGTCCTTCGGTTGATCTCTTATCTCCCCCAGATTTCCCTACCCTCCCTCCCACCCCCGCCCCCGCTGTCATTTGACAGTCTGCTTGTTGTTTTACTGTCACTATATCTATCTTTCTGTTCATTTGTTTATAATGTTCTTTAATATCCATAAATGAGTGAGGTCATGTAGTGTTTCTCTTTCATTGACTGGCTTATTTCACTCAGCATGATGCTCTCCAATTCCATCCAGGTTACTGCAAATGATGAGAATTCCTTCCTTTTTATGGCAGCATAGTATTCCATTGTGTAGATGTACCATAGTTTTCTGATCCATTCATCTGCTGACGGGCACCTAGGCTGTTTCCAAATCCTAGCTATTGTAAATTGTGCTGCTATGAACATAGCGGTGCATATATCCTTTCTGATTGGTGTTTCTAGTTTCCTGGGGTATATTCCTAGTAGTGGGATTACTGGGTCAAATGGGAGTTCCATTTTCAGTTTTTTGAGGAAGCTCCATACTGTTTTCCACAGTGGTTGCACCAACCTGCAATCCCACCAGCAGTGCACGAGGGTTCCTTTTTCTCCACAACCTCGCCAACATTTGTTGTTTGTTGCTTTGTTGATGTTGGCCATTCTGACAAGTGTGAGATGGTACCGCATTGTTGTTTTGATTTGCATCTCTCGGATAATTAGTGACTTGGAGCATGTTTTCATGTGCCTCTTGGCCTTCCTTCTGTCTTCTTTTGAGAGGATTCTATTTAGGTCCATTGTCCATTTTTTAATTGGCTCATTCATTTTCCTTTTATTGAGTTGTATAAGCTGTCTGTAGATGTTGGAGATTAAACCTTTATCAGTGATATCATTTGAAAATATGTTCTCCCATACAGTGGGTTTTCTTGTTGTTTTGTTGATGGTTTCTTTTGATGTAAAAAAGCTTTTTATTTTGATGTAGTCCCATTTGTTTATTTTCTCTTTAGCTTCCATTGCCCTAGGGTTAGTATCAGTGA
Organism: Vespertilio murinus; assembly: GCA_963924515.1. Taxonomy (NCBI): domain Eukaryota; kingdom Metazoa; phylum Chordata; class Mammalia; order Chiroptera; family Vespertilionidae; genus Vespertilio; species Vespertilio murinus. Next base: position 31,640,435 of record OZ004710.1, read on the forward strand.
AGAAGTTCTTTAGGCATATGTCTGAGATTTTGCTGCCTGTAGATGCCTCTAGTATTTTTATGGTTTCCCGTCTTATGTTTAAGTCCTGTATCCATTTTGAGTTTATTTTTGTGTATGGTGTAAGTTGGTGATCTAGTTTCATTCTTTTGCACGTATCTGTCCAATTTTCCCAACACCATTTATTGAAAAGACTGTCTTGACTCCATTGTATGTTCGTGCCTCCTTTGTCAAATATTGAGCATATTGATTTGGGTTGATATCTGGATTCTCTAATCTATTCCATTGATCAATATGTCTGTTCTTGTGCCAGTACCAGGCTGTTTTGAGAACAGTTGCTTTGTAATACAGTTTGAAATCTGGTATTGAGATTCCTCCTACTTTACTCTTATTTCTCAAGATTGCTGAGGCTATTCGGGGTCTTTTATTGTTCCAAATGAATTTTTGGAGAGTTCTTTCTAGGTCTGTGAAGTATGACCATGGTATTTTAATGGGGAGTGCATTGAACTTTACTCAAATTTTTGTATATAACAATTACTACTATAATTTTTACACAAAAGAACACTGATTCTACATGATATTCTCTTCAAAATGAAAATACAAACTTGGAGAAATTTGAAAATATAGAAAACAAAAATGTAACATCCTTAATTTACAAAAATTTTGGAAAGCAGTAAATAAAGATAAACACAACAGTTTGAAAATGTGCAAAGATACAATTGACAAAATACTAGTAAAAGTTAACATTTAAAATGAACATAAACTTGTTTAACTTCACTAGAAAGAAATACAAATTAAAATATCCCAAAATTGCCCAGCCAGCATGATTCAGTGATTGAGCATCGACCTATGAACCAAGAGGTCACAGTTCATTTCCCAGTCAGGGCATACGTGGGCTAGATCCCCAATGTAGGATGTGCAGGAGGCAGTCAATCAATGATCCTCTCTCATCATTTATGTTTCTATTTATCTCTCCCTCTCCCTCTCTGAAATCAGTAAAAAATATAAAAATTAAAAAAAAATCCCAAAATACAAAATTTGTCTACTGAAGCAGCCAATTTGTATAAATTAATGTACCTAGTGTTGGCAAGGATATATAGAAAACGTGTATTTTAAATTTTTCATTGAATTTATTGAGGTTATATTGGTTAATAAAATTACGTAGGTTTCAGATGTATAATTCTATGATACATCATTTATACACTGTCTGGTAACATGCGAAACTCTAGGGCGCCTTTCTCTCAGAGGTTCTTGCAGTGAATACCAAAGGACACTGAGGTACACTGAGACTCAGGAACCTCAGAGGACGGGGCTAACCAGAAGCCAAGGCTGTGGGCTCCACCCTGAACTCTGCCCCATCCAAGCTGAACACAGAAGATTTTGCAGGTTTCCAAGTCTAGTGGAATAAGGCTGTATCCTGGCATAGACACAGCTGATCATCCCAACCTACCAACTCAGGGAAGCAGCGAAAATGCCAAGATGAGGAAACAGAACACAAACGAAAGAAATGGAGGACAAAAAGTGACTGGATATAGAGTTCAAAACCACACTTACAAGGTTGTTCAAGAATCTCCTAGAAAAGGCTGATAAAACAAATGAGACCTATGAGGATATGAAAAGGGATCAACTAGAAATAATAAAGTATCAACAAGAAATAAAGAATACATTCTGTGAAATAAAAAATATTATACAGGGTCCTAAAAACAGAATGGAAGAATGCAAGAATCAAGTCAAAGATTTGAAACACAAAGAGCCAGAGGACACTCCTCTGCAGAAGCAAGAAGATAAGAGAATCCAGAAAGTTGAAGATAGTGTAAGAAACCTCTGGGACAACTTCAAGCGAACCAACATCAGAATTATGGGCATCCCAGAAGATGACAGAGAGCAAGATACCAAAAACATATTGGAAGAAATAGTGACAGAAAACTTCCCCCACCTGGTGAAAGAAATAAACTTACAAGTCCAGGAAGCACACAGAACCCCAAACAAAAGGAATCCAAAGAGGACCACACAAAGACATATCATAATTAAAATTCCAAGAGCAAAAGACAAAGAGAGAATATTAAAAGCAGCAAGACAAAAGCAGGTAGTTACCTATAAAGGAGCACCTATATAACTTTCAGCTGATTTCTCAATAGAAACCATGCAGGCCAGATGGGAATGGCAAGAAATATTCAAGGTGATGAATAGCAAGAACCTACAGCCAAAAATACTCTACCCAGCAAAGCTATCACTCAGAGTCGAAGGCCAGATAAAGAGCTTCACAAATAAATTTAAGCTACAGGAGTTCATCACTGCCAAGCCTGAATTATATGAATTGCTGAAAGGGGTTCTTTAGGAAGAAGAAGAAAATAAAGATAAAAATTATGAACAACAAATACGTAACTATCAACAAGTGAATCTAAAAATCAAGGGAAGTAAAAATCATGATGAACAATATTAACTGGTGAATATAATAGAATCAGAGGTTTGAAGGGGAGTGGACTGATCATTCTCAGGGAAATGGGAGTGACGGGGGGGGGGGGTGCGGTAAGAGACTGAACATAAACTGCACCTATGGATGAGTACAATGAGGGATGGGGGAAGGGCAGAGTGTGGGATGGAAACTTGGTGGAGGGCAGCAATGGAGGGAACATAATGAGGAACATTTGTAATAATATGAACAATAAAGATTTATTTTTTTAAAAAAAGAAATGATAATGGATTGTAGAAAGAAGAAGAAATAGAAAGAAAGAGAATAGAGGCATAAAGAATAAGAATGGCAATTTAAAAAGTAACTATAGATAATAACCTGAAATGTAAATGGCTGAAATGCTCCAATGAAAAGATATAGGGTAGCTGAATGGATAAGAAAATATGACCGATATATATGCTGTCTACAAGAAACTCACCTTAGAACAAAGGACTCACAGAGAATGAAAGTGAAGGGATGGAAATATTTTTTCAGCAAACAAAATTTTTAAAAAGCTGGGGAAGCACTGCTCATATCTGACAAAATAGACTTCAAAGTGAAAGCCATGACAAATGGTAATGAAGGCCACTTCATAATACTAAAGGGATAAATAAGATATAACTCTGGTAAACATATATGCATGCAATACAGGAGCATCTGAATATATAAAAAGATACAGGGAAATATTAAAGGAAAGATTGACAGCAGTACAATCATAGTAGGGGACTTTAAAACCCAACTGACATCACTGGATAGATCTTCTAGATAGAAGTCAACAGGAAACAGCAATGCTAAATGACACACTGGATCAAATGGAATTAATTGATATTTTCAGATTATTTCGCCCCAAAGCTTCAGAATATACATTCTTCTCAAGTGCACCTGAGACATTTTCAAAGGTAGACCATATATTAGGACATCAAATAAGTCTCTATAAGTTTAAGAAGATTGAAATCATATCAATCGTCTGAGACCACAATGGCAGGAAATTAGAAATCAACTACAATAAAAATACTAAAAAACTTTCAAACACCTACATAGCATGCTATTAAATAATGAATAAGTTACCTTAGAGATCAAAGAATTAAAAAAAAACCTCCTGGAAACAAATGGAAATGAACATAAAACAACCAAAAATCAGTGTGACACAGTGAAAGTAGTATTGGGAAAGACATTCGTATCATTACAGGCCTGCCTCAAAAAACAAGAAATTTTTAAATTAGGTATCTAACCCTAAATCTTAAAAATTAGAAACAGAACAACAATAAAATCCCATAGTAAGTAGAAGGAAGTAAACAATAAAGATCAGAGTGGAAATAAATGACACAGAGCCTAAAAACATAATACAAAAGTTCAGTATAACCACGAGCTGGTTCTTTGAAAAGATAAGCAAGATTGATGAACCTTTAGCAAGTTTCATGAAAAATCAAAGAGAAAGAATGCAAATAAACAAAATCAGAAATGAAAGAAAGATGTGAAGAAACAATTGACTCCACAGAAATATAAAGGATTGTAAGACAATACTATAAACAGCTGAAACTGGTTTGGCTCAGTGGATAGAGCATGGGCCTGCAAACTGAAAGGTCCCAGGTTCGATTCCAGTCCAGGGCATGTACCTTGGTTGCCGGCCCATTCCCAGTGGGGGGTGTGCAAGAGGCAGCTGATCGATGTTTCTCTCTCATCAATGTTTCTGACTCTCTATCCCTCTCTCCTTCCTCTCTGTAAAAAATCAATAAAATATATATTTTTAAAAATACTATGAACAACTATATTCCAACAAACAGGACAACCTGGGTGAAATGGACATATTCCCAAACTGAACCAAGAATAAGTAGAAAATCTGAATAGGCCAATAACCACTAATGAAATTGAAGCAGTAATAAAAAATAAAAAATAAACTTTCAGCAATAAAAGCCCCAGTTTTCATGGCTTCATAGCAGAGTTTTACCAAATATTCAAAGAAGAACTACCCCACCTATCCTCAAAATATTCCAAAAAGTGGAAGGAACACTTTCAAGCTCATTCTATGATGCCAGCATTGCCCTAATTCCAAAACCTGATAAAGACACTACTAAGAAAGCAAATTACAAGTCAATATACCTGATGCTAAAATCTTCAACAAAATATTAGCAGATCAGATCCAGCAATTCATTAAATCATCATACACCACAACCAAGTGGGATTTATTTAAAGCATGCAAGGCTGGTACAATATTTGCAAATCAATAAATGTGATACATTTCATAAACAGATTGCAAGACAAAAATTCCATTGTCATTTCTATAGATGCAGAAAAAGCATTTGACAAAATCCAACACTGTTTTAATAAAACTATCAGCAAAGTTTGAACAGAGTGATCATATCTCATGATAAAAAGGCCATATATAAAAAAACCTACACCCTACATCATACCTAATGCACCAAAACTGAAACAATTTCCTATAAGAAGATAACACTTTTGTTCATCACTCTTGTTCAACATAGTACAGTAAGTCCTATCGATGGCAAGATGAAAAAAATAAAAAGATCTAAAGTGGAAAAGAGAAAGTAAAACTTCTCATTTTTTGCATATGACATGATATTCTACATAGAAAATCCTAATGATTCCATCAAAAAATTACTAGGCCCTAACTGGTTTTGCTCAGTGGATAGAGCGTAGGCCTGCAGATTGAAAGGTCCCAGGTTCAAGTCTAGTCAGAGGCATCTACCTTAGTTGCAGGCACATCCCCAGTAGAAGGTGTGCAGGAGACAGCTGATAAATGTTTCTCTCACATTGATGTTTCTAACTCTCTATCCCTTTCTGTAAAAAATCAATAAAATACATATTTTTAAAATTACTAGGTTTAATAAATGAATTCAGCAACAGAGGATACAAATTAACACCCAGAAATTGATGTCATTTTTACATACCAATACTGAACTCTCAAGAAAGATAAACTAAAAATAAATACCATTTCTTATTGCAACAAAAAAATTGAGATACTTAGGACTAAACTTAACCAAGGAGGTAAAAGATCTGTACTCAGAAACTACAGGACACAAAAACTAGATATAGGAAGATAAAACAAGTGGAAGAATATACCATATTCATGGATTGGTAAAAATCAAATCACTGCCAAAACCGGTTTGCTCAATGGATAGAGTGTCTGTCTGTGGACTGAAGGGTCCCAGGTTCGATTCCGGTCAAGGGCATGCATGTACATTGGTTGCGGGCACATCTCCAGTAGGAGGTGTGCAGGAGGCATCTGGTCGAATTTTCTCTCTCATTGACGTTTCTAGCTCTCTATCCCTCTCCCTTCCTCTCTGTGGAAAATCAATAAAATATGTTTTAAAAAATCAACATCACTAAAATCTCCATACTAAAGCAAACTTATATATTCAATGCACTCCCTATTAAAATACCAATGGCAGAGATCCAAGATGGCAGCCAACAGGACTGCAGTGAGATGAGAGTGTGAGTGAGAGAGAAAGGGGAGTGCAGGGATGTGTGGGGCATGTGTTTATGTGTGAGTGAGGGACAGTTATATTCCACAGGACTGTTGGGGACTGGAAGACCAGGCTCCCCTAGACAGGCAGCTTCTGCTACTGCTGAAATCTCTTCCAGGGTAGCCAGCTCTGCCCCAGAGACCTTGGCATCTTGAAGGGGAGAGTGGCTGTGACTAGGAGCCCAGCCTCACCTACACCTGGGGAGACCTCAGACACCTCTCGGGACACTACAGCCACACCAGCCAGGTACCAGCTGCCTGGGCTGTGAACTTATGAACACTGAGGCTCCAGCCTCCCCAGCTGCGGGCTCCTAAAAAGTTTGTCCGGGGGGAGACAAAATTGTGTGGCCAAATAGATGGGTCTGGTACCTTCTCACGGAGCATATAGAAGGAACAGCTGAATCTATAACATCCCCCAGAATTAGCAAATCAAACAATCCATGTCTGAAAAGACCAGACCCCTCCTAGCAGCAAAGTGGCACCCAGCCTTCAGCTTGGCAGGGAAACAAAGATTCGAAATACCCCCAGGGAGCCCGCCTGACTGGGTTGAGGGGCCATTTGGTCCTGGAAACTAATACAGAAACACCACCACCTAGAGGCCATGTCAGAAACAGACACTTGTGTGAATATGACTGAAAGCAGACAGAAAAACAAACCATGCAGATTTATCCCACCTGCCTGAAAGCAAGGCCCTGGCATCTGACACAGAGGAGCAGAGGATCACTGGGAACTTAAACACAGTGCTAAATATATAACATAAAACTGATATGTGGTAGACAGAACAGTAGAGAGGGGTCTTAAATCATCCCCCATGTGATATTAAAAGTCAGCTGAAGCAAACGAACTTCACTACTTCACATTTATTTTTTATCTTCTACTTAAGAAACTAAATTTTTTCTCTTTTCTTTTTTATTAGTATTTTTATTATTTTTATCATTATTTTACTCTATAACATTTTACCTTTTATACTAACCCTTTCTTCCTCACTGCTATCTTTTGTCATCCTTTTTCTCTTCTCCTGTTCCTGCTCTAGTTTTTACCAAGGCACTATTGTTTATTTAACCAATTCACTTCTGTACAATATTAAGATTTCATCTAATTTTCACTATTATGAATAAAGCTGTCAATAATATCATTGGGCAGCCCTAACTGGTTTGGCTCAGTTGGTAGAGTGTTGGCCTTCAGACTCAAGGGTCCCAGGTTCAATTCTGATCAAGAGTATGTACCTTGGTTGTGGGCACATACCCAGTAGTGAGTGTGCAGGAGGCAGCTGATTGATGTTTCTCTCTCATCAATGTTTCTAACTCTCTATCCTTCTCCCTTCCTCTCTATAAAAAAATCAATAAAATATATTTTAAAATATCCTATCTAATAAAAGCGTAATGTGCAAAATAACCACCACTCCACTACACCCACAAGCTATGCCCACCAGCCAATCTGGAGCAAGTATGCAAATTAACCCCAACCAAGATGACTATGGCCATTGAGTGAGCAGGAGGGAAGCTTGGGTTTCTCCGGTGATGGAGGAAGCCAAGCTTTCTGCATACCCTGGAAGGCCCAGGCCTCCACTTAAGGCTACAAAGTTTTAACTATTGAAGATGAATAAATCCCAACAGAAATGGTGGAACCCACAGAGCTGGAGAGAGCAGAAAGCTAGGGTTTCCCCCGGTAATGGAAGAAGCCAAGCTTTCTGCACACCCTGGCAGGCCTAGGCCTCCACTTAAGGCTACAAAGCTTCAATTGTAGAAAATAAATAAATAAATCCCAGATACCAGGGCCTCTGCTTGGGTTGCCATATGGCATGGCCAGCCTGCAAACCACCATAGGCCCCTCGCCAGGCAGCCCCATACCCCAAGGGAACCCCCATCCTGATCTGGGACACCTTTCAGGGCAAACTAGCTGGCCCCACATGTGCACCAGGCCTCTATCCTATCTAATGAAAGAGTAATATGCAGATTGACCATCACTCTAACACAAGAGGGATGCCACCATGTGGTCAAAGATCCTGCCTCCATGTGGACACAAGATGGCCTCCACAAGATGGCCAGCAGAGGTGGGAAGTTGGGAGGGACCAGGCCTGTAAGGGAGGGCAGTTGGGAGTGATCAAGCCTGTAGGGAAGGGTAGTTAGGGGTGACTGGGCTGGCAGAGGAGGAAGTTGGGGGCAACCAGGCCTGCAGGGAAGGGTAGTTAGGGGGACCCAGGCATGCAGGGGAGACCAGATTGGGGGAACCAGACCTGCAGGGGAGGACAGTTAGGGGCAAACAGGCTGGCAGGGGAACAGTTAAGCATCAATCATGCTGGCAGGGGAGTGGTTAGGGGGTGATCAGGCTGGCAGGCAGAAGTGGTTAGGGGCAATCAGTAAGGCTGGCAGGCAAGCAGTTGGGAGCCAGCAGTTCTGGATTGTGAGAGGGATGTCCGAGATTGGAGAGGGTGCAGGCTGGGCTGAGGGATACGGCCCCCCCATGCATTAATTTTATGCACCGGGCCTCTAATAATAATAATAATAATAATAATAAGGTGGTCATTGGGCATAAATCTCTTTCCTTGTTTATAATCATTTTTCTTAGGATAAAATCCTAAAAGAAAAATTACTGGCATAATGTTTTTAAATAGTCAATATACTGTATATGCCAAATTGTTTTCCAAAAAGCTGATACTAATAAAAGCTACCTGAGTGCCTATTATATGCCAAATATTATTTTATATCTTATTATGCCTATTTTACAGATGAAGAAACTAAAATTCATTGATATCATTTAAACAGAGTCACAGAAATAGCAAGTAGCCAAGCTGGAACTCAAATTCAGAATTGCCCAATTACAAAGCTCATGTTATTTCCATATGGATTTCAAAAATTTTTTAAAATATATTTTATTGATTTTCTACAGAGAGGAAGAGAGAGGGATAGAGAATTAGAAACATCGATGAGAGAGAAGCATCGATCAGTTGCCTCTTGCACACCCCCTACTGGGGATGTGCCCGCAACCAATGTACCGGAATCGAACCCGGGACTGGAATCGAACCCAGGACCTTCCAGTCCGCAGGCCAACGCTTTATCCACTGAGGCAAACCGGTTTTGGCCAAAAAATGTTTTGAATTATGAAATTATTAAGTATTTATTGGAGAAAATATGAAAAATACAAATAGAAAGTAGAGAAAATAAATTACTCATGAATTCACCACTTGCATCAATTTAGTGTACTTCCTTAAGCTTTTGTTCCAGATACAATTTCTGGGGTAAAATAATTACAATATTGCACATATAATTTTGCATTCTGTGTTTATTGATTAATACTTTTAATGCTGATCCATATTCTTTATAAACATAATTTTAAAAGTTGCACATTATTGTCAGTAGATGTTACCATGTATATATTTTTGTTCTTCTCACATGTGGATTTCTTCTTTTTATTCCCAGAACCCACTATCTCCCATGAAGCTTACAGAGTTCAATATTGGGAACAATTCGAATCTTCAAAATAAGTCACTATGGCGGATTGAAAGCTTCACAATATAAAAGCATTGTATCAAATGCTGTGCAGATAGGTATTTCAGGGCTTTACAAGTAACTTAATTTACTGACTGACTTCATCAATCCCATAGCAGTTAATTAAATACAGCTTTCTCTCTATATTTTTTCCTTTCCCCTCCCCTAATCCGTGGAAGCCTAAATGCATATATATCTTTCCAAAGACTCTTTTCCTTCTTCTTGTAAGGTAAAGTGGAATTAAAAAGACTTTCGTGGATTCTTTAACTTCCCTGGAAAGTCCATTAATCATTTCTATAAGGTCTTTGTGGTATTGAGGGTAGTCAGACTTCAGACTACATGTGCTATTTGTGTGCATGTGCATTTACAAGCATGCATATGTGCAGTACATTTACACAAAATTTTGCTGTGGTGTTGTAAAAATCAAGTTTTTAAAAATCTGAGGTTTTTATTCAATCATTTTTTTCCTAAATAATAATTTAAATATAGCTGAGCTGTGAATACCACGCCTATATCAGGTATCTAAAATTCAAGATTCAACAGACTATGTAATCAAATTGAAAATTGAACAGCAATGTAAATGTAAAACCTGATCTCTGTCATAGATGTGTGGTGTTCCTGAAAGTAGGTTCAGATCAGATTTCCACTCTACTAAATATAATAGTGTTTTACAGACTTTCAATGCCAACTTGGGATAAAATTATCTAATTACTTTTATTTTATTTTCTATCTAGCTTTATTTTAGCCTTTATGAGTTATTGTCATGATTAAAAAACTATAAGCATAAATTATGGACCATAGATTTTGTTAAGGGTTTTAATAATGATTTTTAAGTTTAATTTCAATAATATTCATCAGCATAAAATTTCATAGTTGAAATTGGCATAAGGATTAGCACTAAAAATCTGTGTTTTCACAGCAAGGTTAGTATACAGATAGTGATTATCTAATGTTAAGATAACATTCCCTTTTTCTATTTTTTTCCTTTTTTTGTTTCAATGGTAATTCTGCCATTAATATAGTCTACATCTATTTCCCAATGTACTTATAATCATTCCTTTTTTTTAGTCCTAGTGCCTGAATCAATGAGTATGAACACTAATGCTGCTTATTTATAGTAATAACTAAAGGCCCAAATATCCTTGCATGGGTGGGATCCCTCAGGGTAGCCTGTGGGGCTCAGGTCAAAACCCACAGTCCAACGCGGCCTGTAGCTCCTACATGCCAGGCTCCTGCTCATCCCAGCTCCACTGTGCCTGCCACAAGCTTGCACCCAAACAGCCCCAATTGGGAGAGACTCACACCGCCCTGCATCTGGCACCCTCCTAAAGGAAGTGGCCTGCAGGATTGGGATGAAACCAGCTTTCAGACATCCCCTGAGGGATCCTGGATTGTGAGATGGCACAGGCCAGGCCAAGGGATCCCACCAATGCACGATTGGGACTGAGCGAGGGCTCCAGGATGTGTCCAGTCCCATCTTGCCCATCCTGATCTGCTGGACTCCAGCAGCAAGCTAACTTACAAGTTGGAGTGTCTCCCCCCTGCTGGTCAGTGCACATCATAGCAACTGGTCGACCGGTCAACTGTCTACCCCCTTGTGGTCAGTGTATGTCATAGCTAGTGGTTGAGTTGCCTTAGCATATCATAAGCATATTATACTTTGGTTGAACAGTTGACTGGTCACTGGACACTTAGCATATTAGGCTTTCATTATATAGGATACCTAAGAGTACTGATTATTTTTATTTCTCAAGCTGTGCTCTAGTGACTAGCTGTTCACAATAGAAGTCCCAATTTTTACAGAGATCAGTGAGTGTTATGGTCATCTTATGATACCAATGAGTTGAGTTCCTAGAGGAGTGTTAGGTTTACTAAATTATTTTCCCTAAAACCTTATTGAGTAGAAAGAGTTGCCTACTACAAACAATTCAGTGTCCAGGTTCCAATTGAGTTGAAAAAATTATCAATCCATCTACTTATAGAACAAAATTCCTGATTATTTTGATCCTCTAGGTAATTTGGGTCAGGATAAGACTTTTATCATAAATTAAATGGATTGTGGCAAGCATATCATTTGAGAGAATAATAGACATGGCTAAATCTATTAGAGATTGCTTTTCAACTGTTGGGAGCTACCCATTGTCTTCACTATCAGAGAAGTGTAAACAAGAATCCTAGAATGCTGGTGAACCTTGAGTCCTGGCAAGGTCCAGAGCTATGCACCGACTGTTTATTCGAGACAATGGTAGCTCAAGCAATTTCCTAACCAAATAGTCTCAGAGTAAATCTTTACCAATATTTACTGACTTTTAATATAATCTGTCTGTTATCAGAATTGCCTGCCTAACTAAGGGCTATATGTGTATCCAAAATTGAATAAAAGGTTGTCAAGGCCCGGGGACCAGTGGAAGTCCTTCCCCTTGTGTTGGACTTTCTTCCTGGCCCCAATGTTTTCAAATTATTATTTCTTGTCTCGTCTCTGTCATTTGCGCATGGCCCTTCTCCAGATCCCAAACCCTAAACCACGCAGGATGTGGTTTGCACATCTGGCGCCTCAACGAGGGACATCAGGAGGAGAAAATTTTGCCTAAAGCAGATAAATGAAGTTTCACCAGAAAGGTGGGGAAAACTCACTGGATAGGTGGGAAAATTCATCACATGCAAAGTTCACAGCCAGCTGCAGAAGTTGTGGTCTGTAAGTAGGGTGGGAAGGTGTTTTTTTAGCCAGACTAATGGGACAGAATTTGGTTAAAAAGTAAAAAAACTTTATTGTAGACTTTTGGTTTGCATGCTTAAGGATAAAGTAAAGTATCAGAAGGTATTCTCTTACAGTTTTTGCATGTTATTATAGAACATAACCCTTAGTTTCCTGAAGAAAGTATATTAAATCTTTAATGTTGGGAAAGAGTGGGTCAAAAATTGAAAAAAGGCTCAGCAGCAGGGGAAAATCTTACCTCCAAATTGTTTCTCCCTGTGGAACATGGTATTTCATTTGCTAGAGCCCTTTAGAGAGGCTAAGGATAAACCCTCTCTCCTTGCTCCCTCCATTCCTAAAGAGGAGCAAAAAGAAAAATTGTAGGAATGGCCTTCATGGCCCCCTCCACTTCCGTGTCCTAAACCTGAAACATTTAATTTTCTGTTAATAGAATCACCTATGCAAAGAACTATCCAAGAAGGATTAAAGGACATGGAAAGATTTGTTTTTCCTATTATATAGGCAGCTGACCCACAGCTCTCAGATCATATAATAAGACACCATAAAAAAATTTGACTTTGAAATGATGAAGACCTTGCATGAGAGTGTGGTTCAGAATGGTCCAGCAGGTCCTTTTTACAGGAGAAATTGTGAATAACATTTATGCAGCATTCTTACCTCCTTATGATTGGTATTCTCTGGCTGGTACAACTCTGGGTGGGGAGATTATTAACTATGGAAGGGAGAATTTTGGAGAAATGTCAGAAGCAAGCCCACGTAAGCCATGGGCTGAATGTTCAAATAACTTAGGAAATGCTGTCAGGATGGGGACAGTATAATGAAATTCAAAACCATCTAAATTATGTACACTAGGCATATGAGCAAATTAGACTTTGTGGAAGAACAGGACATTTAAAAAAAGGATATAGGCAACCAAGAAGAACACAAGGTGGTGATCGAGAGAAAGGCATGAGCATTTCGCCTCTAGATCCAATCAATGCAGATTCAACCTCTTTTATGTCCTAGATATTAAAAAGGAAACTATTGGGTACTTATCTATTATTGTTTTATCTGTCTTTGTTGTTTATTGTTACTTTATTAAACATGACTTTAATTTAATTTAATAAGAAAGAAATGATAGATAGCCAAGCCATTGCTGAGTTTCCCTAGAACAAACAGAATGTGGGATAGAGAGAATATGAGTGGTACACGTGGCCAATAATACAGGTTGTGGGAAAATTCCCTAGACAATGGGAAGTAATTAGAAAATTACTAGGTCTTTTGGTGAGCCTGTAAAATGGATGCCCACCCGAGAATGTTATTAAAAGTCTCATTTTTGACATGTTTTTATTTACAAGTTCATCATTTGAAATTTAGACAAATGAAACATTTCTCAGAATTTAAGGATGCATCTGGGATTTCTGTACTGATGAATAGAAAAGCAAGCTTAAGAAAATGCATGTGCTCCACCCAATTTTGGGTGACTTCTTGAGGCCCGGTCTCTTCACAGATGCTACAGAATAAATCAGATTGTCTAGATTGTCTTTTCCTTAGAAAGATGGCAAAAAAAATGACACAAAGGAAATATACAGGCTGTATTTAGGCAATAAGATTAATATTTCCATAATAGGTAATTTTAAAATAATAATATACTGCATTCCAATGTTGCCTTTCAAATCTTGGAGGCACTCTTGTTTTTATAAAATAATGTTTTAGCATTGAAACCACTAAAAGTCAATAAGATATCTCTATTGCAAAATTTGCCAAAAGAAAATGCCTTGGTTGTTAATTGGCTTTGAAATCTTAAAGTTGTTAGAACATAAATAATAAAAATAACTAAAATAAAAAATAACTAAAATAAAGAATTTGTGGCAAAGCTTTTCAGTAATAATATATTAATAATAAAGGGCCAGTTGCTCTTCATTCAAAATTGAAGGGGAAATAAGATGCTTCACAGACCAAAAAAAAAAAAAAAAAAAAGGCTAAGGGAGTTTATATCTACCAAGCCAGCAATGCAATAAATGCTAAAAGTACTGGTATAAAAAGAAGAAACAAGCCAAAACCGGTTTAACTCAGTGGATAGAGCATCGGCCTGTGAGCTGAAAGGTCCCAGGTTCGATTCTGGTCAAGGTCATGTACCTTGCTTGCGGGCACATCCCTAGTAGGGGTGTGAAAGAGGCAGCTGATCGATGTGATTCTCTCTCATCAATGTTTCTAACTCTCTATCCTTCTCTCTTCCTCTCTGTAAAAATCAATAAAATATATTTTCAAAAAAGAAGAAACAAAAAGGTAAGAAGTAACACAGGCAAAAAAAAATTTAAAATGACTACAAGCAAATACTTATCAATAATAACTTTAAATGTAAATGAACTAAATGCTCCAATCAAAATACATCAAGTTAATGAATGGATAAGAAAACATGACCATATATATGCTGTCTACAAGAGACCCACTTAAGAACAAGGGACTCACACAGACTGAAAGTGAATGAATGGAAAAAAATATATTTCAGGCAAATGGAAATGAAAAAAGAAAAAAGCTGTGGTAAAAATACTTATAACAAAATAGACCTCAAAGTGAAGGCTATAACAAGAGATATGGAAGACCACTTCATAATACTAAAATGGTCCATAAAACAAGACAACATAACCCTGATAAACATACATGCACCCAATGCAGGAGCACCCAAATACATTTTTAAAATCTCTTGGAAGCCAGTTTAAAATGGAATTTCCATGGTCTATAGCAGTGTTTCCCAAACTTTTGACATATGTGTACCCCTTCTATAATTTTCGTAATGCTGAGTACCCCTCGTCAAAAAAAAAAATGGATGTATTTTAATAACAATCAAAATATATTTATTTTTTCTTTTTTTGTACATACACAAAATAATAATAAACAAAAAATAAAATTATTCATAATAAAATATAAATAAAAGTTATATTATAAATAACATTTATTTGCCCACCGGGCCATCTCACGCCTCACAAGACTGTCTTGACTTGACTCATGAGAACGTAGAATTAGGCGCAGCTAAGCACGGTGCAGTGCATATCCCCATCAAACTCCGGTACAACGTGTACCTCCACCAAACTCTTCCTGTACCCCGGGGGATACGCGTACCACACTTTGGGAAACACTGGTCTAGAGCAAAGAATATCCTTACAGCCGAAACCGGTTTGGCTCAGTGGTAGAGCGGCGGTCTGCGGACTGAGGGGTCCCGGGTTCGATTCCGGCCAAGGGCATGTACATTGGTTGCGGGCACATCCCCAGTAGGGGGTGTGCAAGAGGCAACTGGTCGATGTTTCTCTCTCATCAACGTTTCTGGCTCTCTATCTCTCTCCCTTCCTCTCTGTAAAATATTAGTAAATTATATATATATTTTTAAAAAGAATATCCTTACATGATATTATTCTACAAGGTCATTATAATTTTCCCCAGACTTGGGTTATCCCCATTACCTATAATAGTACCTCGCACCATGGGGTATCAATAAAAAATCATTTATTTTATTTTATAATCTATATCTATCTATATATCTATATCTATAGATATAGATATTTATATATGCCTATATCTATATCTATATATACCAACAATGTGTGTGTGTGTGTGTGTGTGTGTGTGTGTATTGTTGGTGCTTGGAGACAAAGGTAACACAGCTCTAGATATTTTAGAATTACAACAGCAAATTGTACAATTATCCCAAACAAACATGCAAACTAATCCTTTGAATGTCTGGCAGCAATTTAAAAACAACATGAAAGGACTTTATCCCTTCCACTATGCAGAGGGCCTTCTGAGAAGGCACCTGAGAATTCTATATTGGCCCATTTTGCCCTTTTGGCCAAAAATGAACCTCTTCTCGTGGTCCAGGTGCCCACAACTGTTTCCTGACCTTTCAGTTCATGCTGAGGCTGAAGCACCATGGTGGCTGGTACCATGGATCTCCCACCCGCCCAGTGAGGGGAGCTGGGCCCTCTCTGGAGAAGAAACATGGGTTCCCAAAAATATGAGATCAATGCCCGGGCCTCGCCAGCAGGTGAGGGGTTCACGAGACAGGTGCTGGGCTTGGAGCCCATGAGGGCATAGGCTACCAAGGAGACAGAACTAAACCTCACATCACCCTGCTTGGCCCCGGAGGATGGTTGGTTAGACAGAGACGGGTAAGATTCCTCAGGGAAATCATTTATTTTATTTTATTTTATAATATATCTATATCTATATCTATATCTATATCTATATCTAAGCACAGCACAGTTGCAGAGGGGCCATCAGGAGAGAACTTGGAGGTCAACAGAGGTGGGTCACAGACCCTTACCACCACCACCCCTGCAACGTGGAAGGTGCCTGAACCTTCTCCCATTTTGAGGGAGGTCTCCTAGCCCCATGGCTGCCTCGCTTCCCAAGCACAGCTCAAATTGGGACCCAGGTAACAGACAGAGACTTGGCTGACAGCAGCTGCCCTCTCACGGCAACAAGACTTATTTGAGAGGCCTTGTACTCATGGTGTGGGCAAGTGGGTTTTTAATATCCAAGTCCAGCCTAGTAGCAGGAATGCTCAGGCCCTTCTCAAGAAGGCTAATAATCAATTCCACTAATACACACATGGTAAATAAGATTGTTGCTAGAGTGTTGAGTTTGGCAGATGAACAGTAGCCAATTTCTCAGAGAAAATTAATGTGGCTAATGGAAATAAATATTCTAGAAAAACTGAGTGTACTGTACAAAAAGCTGTTCCTATAGTATTATCAAAAATTCTTATTGGCAGAGCATCTCATGGTAAAATTGCAGAACATGTTATGAACCTAAAGCAGTCATAGTGTAGTGCAAATAATTAAAATGTAAAAGCTATCAAGATTACATTATAAAGTTTTCAAAAGTCTCCTATTATTTAAAGTAAAAAAGGGGGTGACAGTGGAAGAATATCATGTAAGGAAAAATATCCTGAGAATAATTTACATCTAAAATATTTGTACTTTAGAAAATTAACCTTCATTCAAAACGCTAATAGCAAGACACCCATGAAAATATACATGGTGTCAAAACAAGCCAGAGGAAAATTATTTGGGGGGAAAAATGAAAAAGAATCCCAAGTCAAATTTAAAGACAATATCCCTTTATTAACTTTTGGTGGAGAATATGTTTGTATATTTTCAGAAAACAATTCTGAGACCATCTGGAATCCGGTAACAGAGAGGAATAGACAGAAGTGCTCCAACCATGAAGACAAAAGAGACACAATTCAGAGATGAAAGATGCTGATGACGCCTCACCATACCAGCAGACAGCAGCTGCGTGTTGCTGAAGGATGCCCACGACCAAACCAGAGATGTTTGGACCTGCGTTACCACCATTTGTCCACCAACCAGATCTGAAATATCATGGCTGACATGTACACATAAGGAACTATTTGACATTGAAATTGGGACTCAAAAGAACTGTTGGCCCAGAAAGGAACTCACTACAGACTGATTGATTCATTTGCCTCTCAGCATAACCATTAAGGCTTGTCGCAGTTTAGGTTCTTACAAGCGCATTTGTTGGATCACATGACCTCACACATCTACAGGAAATAATGAACAACATAGACTGGTGAACAAAAACAGACCCAGAGAAAGAGAAGCAGCGACCAGACACTCAAGCCTTAGAGGGAAAGTAGGGGAGGGTGGGGGTAAGGGGGAGAGATCAATCAAAGGACTTGTGTGCATGCATATGGACCTAGCTGGTGGCCATGGACAACAGGGGAGTGGGAACATATCTAGGGAAGGGTTTGGGAAGGGAATGGGGGGATAAGGACAATTATGTGATAGCATAATCAATTAAAATTAATTAATTAATTTTTAAAAATCTACTTAAAGATATCAAGGGAGAGATCGACAACAAAACAATCATAGTAGGGCACTTTAATACAATACTGGCATCACTAGATAAATACTCTAGACAAAAATTCAGCAAAGAAATGGAAATCCTAAGTAACTCACTAGAGCAGATGGATGTAATTGACATCCTCAAAACATATCACCCCAAAGCCACGGAATACACATTCTTCACAAGTGCACATGGGCCGTTTTCAAAAATAGACCATATATTGGGTCACAAGCAAAGTCTCCCCAAATTCAAAAAGATTGAAAACATATCAAGCATCTTCTCAGGTCACAATGGCATAATATTAGAAATAAAATAAAACAATCAAAATATTCAAACACTTTGAAGCTGAATAGCATGCTATTAAGCAATTATTTAATTACCAAATAGATCAAAGAATAAATTTTAAAATTCAAAAAAACGATTGACAGTAAATACAGAGGAATCCAAAATCTATGGGACACAATGCAAATAGTCCTGAGATTGAAATTTAAAGCTCTATAGACCCAATTTAAACACACACACACACACACACACACACACACACACACACACAAACGCAAAAATGGTAGAAAATCATTGAAATCTAAAACTTATAGAATTAGAAAGAGAGCAAAAAGAAGAGCCCAGAGTGAGCAGAAGGAAAGAGATAATAAAGATCAGAACAAAAATAAATGACAGAGAAAAAAAATTACAAAAGACCAATGAAACCAAGAGCTGATTCTTTGAAAGAATAAATAAGAATGATGAATCTCTAGCCAGGCTCACCAAGAAGCAAAGAGAGAGTGCTCAAATAAACCAAATCAGAAAAGAGATGCTAAATAACAACAGACCCCACAGAAATACAAATGTTTGTTTAAAAATACTACGAACAGCTCTATGCTAACAAACTAGACAAGATGTAGGAAACGGACATATTCCTAGAAAAATACAACCTTCCAAAACTCAATAGGGAAGAAAATAAAAATCTCAATAGGCTGAAAACTATGAAAGAAATTAAAACAATCATCAAAAAGCTTCCAGGAAAAGGGAAAAAAAAGGAGAGGAAAAAAAAGCTCGGGGCCAGATGGCTTCACAGAGGAGTTACACCAAACATTCAAGGAAGAACTAAAATTTATCCTCCTCAGATTAGCCAAAAAAATTCAAGAGGAAGGAATAGTTCTAAGCTCATTCTATGAAGCCAGCATCACCCTAATACCAAAACCAGATAAAGACAACACAATGAAAGAGAATTACAGGACAATATCCCTCAAGAACATAGATGCCAAAATCCTCAACAAAATTCTAGCAAATCGGCTCCAGCAGTACATCAGAAAGATCATACACCATGACCAAATAGGATTTATCCCCGGGATACAAAGATGCTACAGTATCCGTAAATCAATAAATGTGATACATCACATAAACAAATTGAGAGATAAAACCACATGGTTATATTAATTATGCAGAAAAAGCATTTGACAAAATCCAACACCCTTTCTTGATAAAAAAAAATCTCAGCAAGGTGGGAATAGAGGATCATACCTCATCATAATAAAAGCCATACATGACAAACTCACAGCCAACATCATATTCAATAGGCAAAAACTAAAACCAATTTCCCTAAGAACAAGACAGGGGTTCCCATTTTCAACACTCCTGTTCAACATAGTATTGAAAGTACTAGCCACTGTGCTTAGAGAAGAAGAAGAAATAAAAGGAATCCAAATGGGGAAAGATGTAAAACTGACCTTGTTCACAGATGACATGCTACTATACATAGAAAACCCTAAATACCCCATCAAAAATTATTAGACTTAATAAATGAATTTGGAAATGTATCAGGATACTAAATTAATGGCAAGAAATCTATGGCATTTCTATACACCAGTAGTGAACTTACAGTAACAGAGACTAAAAAATCAATCCCATTTACCATCGTACCAAAAAAAATTAAGATGCATAGGAATAAACTTAACTAAGGAGGTAAAAGACCTATATGTGGAAAACTACAGGGCACTGTATAAAGAGATAGAGGAAGTCATAAATAAATGGAAGAATATATCATGTCCATAGATTGGTAAAATCAACATCATTAAAATGTCCATATTACCCAAAGCAACCTATAGATTCAATAGACTCCCAATTAAAATACCGACAGCATGTTTCACAGATCTAGAACAAACTTTCCAAAAATTCATCTGGAATAAAAAATACTCCTAATAACTGCAGCAATCCTGAGAAAGAACAAAGTAGGTGGGATCTCAATGCCAGATATCAAGCTGTATGACAAAGCTACTGTTCTCAAAACAGAGTGGTACTGGCATAAGAACAGACATATAGATCAATGGAATAGAATAGAGTACCCAGAAATTGACCAAAACCACTATGCTCAATTAATATTTGACAAAGGTGGCATGAACATACGGTGGAATCAAGACAATCTCTTCAATAAATGGTGTTTGGAAAATTGGACAGATACATGCAAAAAAATGAAACTAGACCACCAACTTACACCATACACAAAAATAAACTCACAATGAATAAAGGACTTAAATATAAAATGGGAAACCATAAAATGTCTAGATGAATCCACAGGCAGAAATATCTCAGACATATGCCAAAGCAATTTCTTTTTAAAAATTTTTAAAATTAAGGTATTATATATGTACATAGCTTACCATTGCCCCCCCACATCCCATACATGCCCTCCCTCCCCAGAGTTTTGTGTTCATTGGTTGTACTTATATGCACGCATACCAGTCCTTCTGTTAATTTCTTCACTGATACCACCCCTAGGGCAAAGAGAAAATAAACAAATACGACTAAATCAAAATAAAAAGCTTCTGCACAGCAAAACAACAAGAAAGCCCACTGAATGGGAGAACATATTTGCCAATGTTATCACTGATAAGGGTTTAATTTCC
This sequence comes from Vespertilio murinus, assembly GCA_963924515.1. NCBI lineage: Eukaryota > Metazoa > Chordata > Mammalia > Chiroptera > Vespertilionidae > Vespertilio > Vespertilio murinus. The sequence goes on from OZ004710.1 coordinate 31,661,325, forward strand.
AACATTTACATGGAACACATACAACTTAACAAAAGAAAGCTAAAACCCAATCAAAAAATGGGCAACAGACCTAAATACTTTTAGAAAGAAGACAGAAGGAAGGCCAAGAGGCATATGAAAACATGCTCAAAGTCACTAATTATCTGAGAGATGCAAATCAAAACGACAATGACTTACACATGTCAGAATGGCTATCATCAACAAAACAACAATCAACAAGTGCTGGTGAGGATGCAGAGAAAAAGGAACACTGCTGCACTGCTGGTGGGAATACAGACTGGTGCAGCCACTGTGGAGATAAGTATTAATAGAGTTTCCTCAAAAAAACTAAAATGGAATTCCCATTTGACCCAATGATACCACTTCTAAGAATATATCCCAAGAAGCTAGAAACACCAATCAGAAAGGATATATGCACCCCTATGCTCATAGCAGCACAATTTACAATAGCTAAGATTTGGAAACAGCCTAAGTGCCCATCAGCAGATGAGTGGATTTAAAAAACTCTGGTATATCTACACAATGGAATACTACACTGCCTTAAAAAGGAAAGAATTTCTGCCATTTCCAACAACATGGATGGAACTGGAGAGCATTATGCTAAGTGAAATAAGGCAGTCACAAAAAGATAAACATCACATTATCTCACTCATTTATGGAATATAATGAACAACATAAACTTTTGAACAAAAACAATTCTAGAGACAGAGAAACATCAATCAGACCATCAAACCTCAGAAGGAGGGGAGGGGAGGGGGAGGGTAAGTGGGAGAGATCAACCAAAGGACTTGTGTGCATGCATATAAGCCTAACCAATGGACACAGACACCAGGGGAGTGAGGGCATGAGGGGAGCTTGTGTGGATGGGTATAGAAGGTATAAAGACACATATGTTATACCTTAGTTAATAAAAAATGTATATAAATAAATAAAATTAAAAGCCATATATGACAAATGAAGAGCCAACATCATACTTAAGGGACAAAATCTAAAACAATTTTCCCTAACAAGATGAACAAGACAGGACTGCCCACGTTCACAACTGTTTGACATAGTATTGGAATTACTAGCCTTAGTGATCAGACAAGAAGAAAAATTAAAAGTAATCCAAATTGGAAAAGAAGAAGTATCTGTCTGGTTGCCCCACAGCCTTCTGCTCAGTCATTTGGTCGCCCCTCACTAACCCCCCCACTGGCCTGGTCGCCCCATGCAGCCTGCTGTTCAGTCATTACTGTGACAGCTTCCTGGACAATTTGCATATTCATTTATTATTAGTATAAATTTTTCAAGATCCTTAGTATCTCTGTGGGGTCAGGTGTTACTTCACATCTTCCATTTCTGATTTTATTTACTTGGGGCCTCTCTTTTTGTTTCTTGGTGAATCTAGCAAGATATTCATCAATCTTGTTTATTCTTTCAAAAAACCTACTCTTGTAGGTTTTTTTTTTTTTTTGTCTCCATGTCATTTATTTCCACTATGATCTTTACTATTTCCATACTTATATTTACTCTGGGCTTGTCTTCTTGTTCTCTTTCTAATTCTTTAAGATACAGTGTTAAATAACTTATTACAAGTATTTCTTGGTTTTTTAGTTAATACTGTATTGCTATGAATTTCCCTCTCAGGATTGCATTCACTGTGTCCGATATATATATATATTTTTAATATATTTTTATTGATATTTTACAGAGAGAAAGGGAGAGAGATAGAGAGCTAGAAATGTTGATGAGAGAGAAACATCGACCAGCTGCCTCTTGCACACCCCCTACCCAGGATGTGCCCGCAACCAAGGTACATGCCCTTGACCAGAATCGAACCTGGGACCTTTCAGTCCACAGACCGACGCTCTATCCACTGAGCCAAACCGGTTTCAGCTGTGTCCCATATATTTTGAATTATTGTGTTTTATTTGTTTTTGTTTTTTTCAGGATGATTTTCATTTCTTCTTTGATCTCTTTGATAACCCATTATTTATTTAATAGGATGTTATTTAGCCTCCATATGTTTGTATTTTGTTGTTTTTATTGTAATTGATTTCTAATTGTATACCATTGTTATCTTAGAAGATTCTTGATGCGATTTCAATATTCTTGAATTTGTAGAGTCTTAGCCTGTGTCTGAACATGTGGTCTATCTTTGAAAATGCCTCTTGTGCACTTGAGAACAATGTATATTCTGTAGCTTTAGGGTGAAATGTTGTGAAGATGTCAATAAGTTCTATTTGATCTAGTGAATCAGTTAATATTGCTGTTTCCTTGTTGTTGTTTTTTTCTAGAAGATTTATGCAATGATGTCAATGGGGTATTAAAGTCCACTAATATGATTGTATTGCTGTCAATCTTTCCTGTGATATCTTCCAGATTTTTTTAGGTATTTGGATGCACCTGTATCATATGCATAAATGTTTACCAGCCTTCTATCTTATTGTTGTTTTGATTTCATTAATATTATGAAGTGGCTGTCTTTATTTCTTATTATGGCCTTCACTTTGATGTCTATTTTGTCAGATACAAGTATCGGTACCCCAACTTTTGTTTTTCATTCTATATACCTGAATAATTGCATTTCCTCCCTTTACTTTCAGTCTATGTAGTTCAGATTTTCTTATAATTCTTATAATTCACCTTCCCTATGTCTTTTGTTTGGAGCATTTAATCCATTTATGTTTAAGGTTGTTACTGATACTTACTTGTTTGCTGTCATTTTTATTGTTTATGTCTGTGTCTGTTCCTCCCTTTCTATTTCATCTTATAGCAACAGTCCCTTTAGCATTTCTTGCATTGCTATCTTGATGGTAATAAACTCCCTTAGCCTTTTTTGTCTGAAGCTCTTGATTTCACCTTTAATTTTTATTAATAGCCTTTCTGGATGGAGAATTCTTGGATTCATTCTTTCTTGGTTTGCATCACTTTGTTTACCTCATTCCATTTCTTTCTGACCTGATGCATTTCTGTTGATAAATCTCACACACACACACACACACACACACACAAGGCTAAGTGACCATCAAAACCAAATGGAAAATCTAACAGGCTGCATGGGGTGACTTGGATGGCAGGGGGGTTAGTGATGGACAACCAAATGACTGAGCAGCAGGCTGCGTGGGGTGACCAGGCCATTATGAGGGGCGACCAAATCACTGAGCAGCAGACTGCGTGGGGTGACCAGGCTGGCAGGGGGTTAATGAGAGGTGACCAAACAACTGAGCAGCAGGCTGCATGAGGCAACCAGGCCTTGGGGAGGGCAGTGAGGGGCAACCATGCCAGCAGAGGGGGGCAGTAAGGGGAAACCAGGTTTGCAGGGCACAGTTAGGGGTGACCAGACCAATGGTGGAGAGCAGTTGGGATGATTAAACTGGTGTGTGTGGGGGGGGCTTTGGGGGTGACCAGGTCAGCAGGTGAGGGCAGTTAGGGCCAATAAGACAGGCAGGCAGGTGAGCAGTTAGGAGCAGTGCTCCCAGATTGTGAGAGGGATCTCCTGGATTGGAGAGGGTACAGGCTGGACTGAAAGACCCCCCCCTCATGCTCGAATTTTGTGCACCAGACCTCTAGTTTGATAACATAATGGGAGATCCCTTTTAGGTAACTTTCTGTCTCTCTCTTGCAGCCTTTAAGTTTCTTTCTTTGTCTTTTACATTTGCCAATTTAATTTAGATGTGTCTTTTTGTAGGTATTTTTGGGTTTACCTTGATTGAGATTCTCTGCTTCCTGGACCACCTGAGGTCCCACTTGTGTGTGACTCACTGAGCGGTCTAGGAGCCCACTTCCAGTGCACAACTCTGGGACTCACTGAAGAGTCCTGGAGCCCATGGCCAGAGTAGCATGCACTCTGAAACTTACTGCAGGTATTCTAGAGCCCGCCACTGGGGTGGCACAACTTTGAATGGGGTGGTGTCCACTCTGTCACTCACTGTGGGAATCCTGGATCCTACAGTCAGGGTGGTATTACTCTGCCCAGTGTGTTATGCACTCTATGACTCACTGAGGTAGACTTGGAGCCTGCATTTGGGTTGGCATGTCTGTGACCAGTGTGGCAAGATTCTGGTTGGGGTGGTATGCATTGTTAATCATTGTGATGGCCCTGAAGTCTGCAGATGACATGGTGTGATCCTGACCTGGGTGGAATGGATACCAGAGTTCACGTTACATCTGAGGTAGTGTCACTCTGGCCCAAGTGGCGTGCACTCTACAACTCCTTGTAGTAGTACTGGTGCATGTGGCAAGGCTAATGTGCGCTCTGAGGCATACTGCAAGGGTCCTAGATCCAATGGCTGGGATGGAGGTGGTCCCAAAGACTGAGGCTGATGTGGTATGACTCTGGCTGGGGTGAAATAATACAGAAAAAGCTAAGAATCATATGATTTCACTCATATGTGGGATAAAAAACTGAAACTCCTGAACATAAACAGCAGTGTGGTAGTTACCACAGTGAAAGAAGGTGGGGAGGAGGAGGTCTTATTATGAGGTGACAGAAGTTGATTTGACTTTGGGTTGTAGGCATATGGTGCTATACACAGACTTCATAACTTAGAAATATACACATAAAACCTATATGTTCATGTTGACCAATCTTTTTAAAATAAATCTTTATTCATATTATTACAAATGTTCCTCATTATTTTCCCCTCCACCAAGTTTCCATCCCACCCTTTGCCCTTTCCCCATCCCCCATTGTCCTCATCCATAGGTGCAGTTTATGTTCTCTTCCCAAATCCCCCCCACTCCCCATTTCCCTGAGAATCATCAGTCCACTCCCCTTCCATATCTCTGATTTTATTATATTCACGAGTTAATATTGTTCATCATGATTTTTACTTCCCGTGGTTTTTAGATTCACTTGTTGATAGTTACATATTTGTTGTTCATAATTTTTATCCATATTTTCTTCCTCTTCCTAAAGAACCCCTTTTAGCAATTTATATAATTCTGGTGTGGCAGTGATGAACTCCTTTAGCTTTTTTTTTTTTTTATTTGTGAAGCTCTTTATCTGGCCTTCAATTCTGAGTGATAGCTTTGCTGGGTAGAGTATTCTTAGCTGTCGGTTCTTGTTACTCATCACCTTGAATATTTCTTGCCATTCCCATCTGGCCTGCATGGTTTCTGTTGAGAAATCGGCTGACGGTCGTATGGGTGCTCCTTTATAAGTAACTACCTGCTTTTGTCTTGCTGCTTTTAATATTCTTTGTCTTTAGCTCTTGGAATTTTAATTATGATGTGCCTTGGTGTGGTCCTCTTTGGATTCCTTTTGTTTGGGGTTCTGTGTGCTTCCTGTCCTTGTAAGTCTATTTCTTTCCCCAGGTGGGGGAAGTTTTCTGTCACTATTTCTTTCAATATGTTTTCAGTATCTTGCTCTCTGTCATCTTCTGGGATGCCCATAATTCTGATGTTGGTTCTCTTGAAGTTGTCCCAGAGATTTCTTACACCATCTTCAACTTTCTGGATTCTCTTGTCTTCTTGCTTCTGCGGAGGAGTGTCCTCTGGCTCTTTGTGTTCCAAATCGTGAACTTGATTCTTGCAATCTTCCATTCTGTTTTTAGGACTCTGTATAATATTTTTTTTTCAGAGAAGGCATTCTTTATTTCTTGTTGATCCTTTATAATTTCTTGTTGATCCCTTTTCATATCCTCATAGGTCTCATTTATTTTATCGGCCTTTTCTAGGAGATTCTTGAACAACCTTATAAGCGTGGTTTTGAACTCTATATCCAGTCGCTTTTTGTCCTCCATTTCTTTCGTTTGTGATCTGTTTCCTCGTCTCGGCATTTTCGCTGTTTCCCTGAGTTGGTAGGTTGGGAGGATCAGCTGTGTCTATGCCAGGGGACAGCCTTATTCCACTAGACTTGGAAACCTGCAAAAGCCTGTGTTCAGCTTGGATGGGGCAGAGTTTCAGGGTGGAGCCTACAGTGCTGGCTTCCGGTTAGCCCCGCCCTCTGAGGTTCCTGAGTCTCAGTGTACCTCAGTGTCCTTTGGTATTAGCTGCAAGCACCTCTGAGAGAAAGGTGCCCTAGAATTTTGCCCGCTACCAGATAGTTGTCTCACCCAACGAGCCCGCAACTGGGGTTCAGTGCAGTTGGATGTGGGGTTAAGAGCAGTTCAGAACTTATGTCTCCTTCCCGCTAGGGTAATACAGCGGCCCAATCAACCTTCTGTCCTGTGTGTGCAGTGTGTGCCACTTGGGGGCTCTGCCTTTCGCCGCTCCCCTTAGCTTCTGCCTTACAGCCCAAATTCCCTCTGTATGAGCCTGGGTCCCCAGGGTCTTGTCCAGAACTGGGGTTCAGTGCAGTCAGAGTTGGGGTTCAGCACAGTATGGAGCTTTTATCTCCTTCCCGATAGGGAACACCAGCCAGGCACTCAGCTGCCCCTCCTCTCTGGCTTGGTCCTCTCCCCACGCGCACAGCATGTCATTTCCTACCTTAGGCTTTTACAGCTCCTCTGATTGTCCTTCTGGTTTTCTTTCCTTCTAGTTGTAGAATTTCCAGTCAGTCAGCCTTCCTGTAGTTCTGGATAATGTTCTGGATAATTTATATTTTAGTTGTATTTTTTGAAATTGTTGAGTGAGGCTGCAGTTAGGCAGTTACCTATGCTGCCATCTTGGGTTTTTTTTCCATGTTGACCAATCTTATCCCAATAAAATTTAATTTAAAAAAATAACATAAAATAAAATAAAGGTTGTACCCATTAAAAAATATTTCTAATTCTTACTGACTTGTGGAATAAAACAGAACTGTACTATAACTATAGTGTGATATGGTGTAACACTGTTATTGCTGATAAGATTAAATTACCTTACATAAATAAATCCTATAATATAGATATTGATAACTATAATTATTAGGAAATTGAATTAAAGCCTCCTCAGGTTATGATATCAATGGAAAATGGTTGGTATTAGGAGGAATCAAATTTAGTTAATATCAGTTAATTAATATGCTAAATAGTCTCACACCTTATACATGGTCTTAGTTATCCACAATAACTGCCATCCAAAATTATTAAATGGATATATTTGTTGAAACTGGCAACAAGATGGCAGCAGAGGTAAACGCCTAACTGCAGCTGCACTCAACAATTTCAAAAAATACAACTAAAATATAAAGTGGACACTATCCAGAACTACAGGGAAGTTGACTAACTGGAAATTCTACAACTAGAAGGAAAGGGAAACCCAGAAGGAAAACTAGAGGAGCTGTAAAAGCTTAAGGTACAGAGACACGGTGTGCGCGAGGGGAGAGGGAGGAGCCGGAGAGGAGGGGCTGCTGAGTGCCTGGCTGCCATTCCCTAGCGGGAAGGAGATAAAAGCTCTGGACTGTGCTGAATCCCAACTCCGACTGCACTGAACCCCAGTTCTGTGCAAGACCCTGGGGTCCCAGGCTCATACAGAGGGAATCTGGGCTGTAAGGTGGGAGCTCAGGGGAGCGGTGAAAGGCAGAGCCCCAGAGTCGCGCACATTGCACGCAGAGGACAGACTGTTCACTAAGCTGCTGAATTGCCCCAGAGGGAAGGACTCAAAAGCTCAGGACTGTGCTGAGCCCCAGTTCTGACTGCACTGAACCCCAGTCCTGGGCAAGACCCTCGGGCTCCAGCCTCATACCAAGGGAATCTGGGCTGTAAGGCATAAGCTCAGGGGAGCAGTGAAAGGCAGAGCCCCCAAGTTGCGCACATTGTGCGCACAGAGGACAGATGGTTGATTGGGCTGTGAGATTGCCCTAGCAGGAAGGAGACATAAGCTCCGGATTGTTCTTAACCCCACTTCCAACTGCTCTGAACCCCAGTTGTGGGCTTGTTGGGGGAGAGACTACACTGTCTGGTAGCGGGCAAAACTCTAGGGCGCCTTTCTCTCAGAGGTGCTTGCAGCTAATACCAAAGGACACTGAGGTACACTGAGACTCAGGAACCTCAGAGGGCGGCACAAACTAGAAACCAGCACTGTAGGCTCCACCCTGAAACTCTACCCCATCCAAGCTGAACACAGGCTTTTGCAGGTTTCCAAGTCTAGTGAAATAAGGCTGTCTCCTGGCATAGACACAGCTGATCCTCCTAACCTACCAACTCAGGGAAGCAGTGAAAATGCTGAGACGAGGAAACAGATCACAAACGAAAGAAATGGAGGACAAAAAGCGACTGGATATAGAGTTCAAAACCACGCTTATAAGGTTGTTCAAGAATCTCCTAGAAAAGGCCGATAAAATAAATGAGACCTATGAGGATATGAAAAGGGATCAACAAGAAATTATAAAGGATCAACAAGAAATAAAGAATACCTTCTCTGAAAAAAAAATATTATACAGAGTCCTAAAAACAGAATGGAAGATTGCAAGAATCAAGTTCACGATTTGGAACACAAAGAGCCAGAGGACACTCCTCCGCAGAAGCAAGAAGACAAGAGAATCCAGAAAGTTGAAGATGGTGTAAGAAATCTCTGGGACAACTTCAAGAGAACCAACATCAGAATTATGGGCATCCCAGAAGATGACAGAGAGCAAGATACTGAAAACATATTGAAAGAAATAGTGACAGAAAACTTCCCCCACCTGGGGAAAGAAATAGACTTACAAGGACAGGAAGCACACAGAACCCCAAACAAAAGGAATCCAAAGAGGACCACCCCAAGACAAATCATAATTTAAATTCCAAGAGCTAAAGACAAAGAGAGAAAGCAGCAAGACAAAAACAGGTAGTTACCTATATAGGGGCACCCATACGACTGTCAGCTGATTTCTCAATAGAAACCATGCAGGCCAGATGGGAATGGCAAGAAATATTTAAGGTGATGAATAACAAGAACCTACAGCCAAAAATACTCTACCCAGCAAAGCTATCACTCAGAATCGAAGGCCAGATAAAGAGCTTCACAAATAAATATAAGCTAAAGGAGTTCATCACTGCCAAGCCAGAATTATATGAATTGCTAAAAGGGGTTCTTTAGGAAGAAGAAGAAAATAAAGATAAAAATTATGAACAACAAATATGTAACTATCAACAAGTGAATCTAAAAACCAAGGGAAGTAAAAATCATGATGAATAATATTAACTGGTAAATATAATAGAATCAGAGATATGGAAGGGGAGTGGACTGATGATTCTCAGGGAAATGGGGAGTGGGGGGGGGGGAGCCGGGAAGAGACTGAACATAAACTGCACCTATGGATGAGGACAATGGGGGATGAGGAAAGGGCAGAGAGTTGAATGGAAACTTGGTGGAGGGGAGCAATGGAAGGGGGGGAAATGAGGAACATTTGTAATACGAACAATAGATTTATTTTTTAAAAATCAATAAAAAAACAAAATTATTAAATGGAAAAATCCCAAAAATAAAGAATTAGTTTTAGGTTGCAAGCCATTTTAAGTAGTGTAATAAAATCATGTCATCCTGCTCAGGATGTAAAGCATCCCTTTGTCTAATGCACTACTATCTATGCAGTATACACTACCTGTACATTAGTCACTTAGTAATCATCTCAGTTATCATATTGTTGTGGTATTGCAGTGCTTATATTGAAGTCACCCTTGTTTTATACCAGCCCCAAAGTGCAAGAGAAGTGATGTTGGCAATTCAGATATGCAAAAGAGAAGCCACAAAGTACTTCCTTTAAGTGAAAATTTATTTAAAGTTCAAAGAAAAAAGCCGTATGTTGAGGTTGCTAAGACCTGTAAGAACATATCTTCTATCCATGAGATTCTAAAGGAAAAAGAGATTTGTGCTAGTTATGCTGTCACTTAAACTGCAAAAGTTATGTCCATGATATATCAGTACTTCATTAAGATGAAAGAAGACATTAAATTTGTGAGTGGAAGATGTGAACAGAAACTATGTTCCAGTTAATGACAATGTATTGTGTCAAAAAATACTGAGGGTATTATGAAGACTTCAGTAAGGGGTCCCCTGAAATGAGTGAATCAGGCCATTTACTGTAAGGAATGGTTATACAGATTCAGGAATAGATTTGGACTGAAAAACAAAAAATACTGGAGAGGCTGCATTTGCCCATGAGGAAGCTGCTGCCACCATTATTGCAAAGTTGAATAAGTTGCTTAAGGAGAAAAGATACCATTCAAAGCAAGTCTTCAGTCATGATAAAACTTGGCTCATATGAAAGATTCTCAGGAGAACCTACACTCATAAAAATGCAAGGAGGCACCAGGACATAAAACATAGAACAGTCAGACTGTTCCTTTTGACTTCCAAATTCTCGCAGTTTATTTGTGAGAAGTAAATTGCTTGTCTCATTACCTAATAGAGAACACAACAACAGAAAACAAGTATGATAATTATTCCTTATAAAAACTCAAGACGCCAGACTCTTGGAAGTTATAGAGTATCTGTCTCATTTCAGAATACCCGTGCCTTTTTATGGGCTGTACCAGTATTCTTGCTTCTGCTTGAGTTGTGGCTGGAATATTGGGTGCATCACAATGAGGTACATCAGACAATTCACTTCTGCCCCTCTCACATGAAGACTGTCAAGCTACAACAGTTATGAACACAGCTTGGTAGAGTAAAAGAGCATGAGTGTTTCTGATGGGGATTAGGAAGCAGAGTTCTGTTTACTCTGTTCCTATAACTCACGCAGATTCAGCAAGTAATCCTGCAAATTTTGGTCACTGTCATGTACATTGGGGCTTGGAATTAATGCCAACAATCATTAAAGTCATTGTTCTGTATGGAGGAAAATATGTAAGGGCAGATTAATTTACTGCAGGGCATATGATAAAGCCAGGCACAACACATATGCTTTCACATACAAAACCAAAAATTATCTCCCCATGTTCTAGCAACATAATCAGAAAGTTTGGGTGACAGCTATCTTGTATATGCAATAGTTCCACCAAGATTTCATCTCAGCAATAAAACAAATGAAGAACAACAACAACAACAAACACTTGTAAAAGAGTCCTGTTAATAGCAGGCAATTCACCTGATCATCCTGAATCTGTTTTTTTTTATGAAAAGGAAAATGTCAAAGTTTTATTTTTACCTCTAAATACAATCTCATTGCTTGAGCTCCTTTAACCAGGGCATCATTTTTGTCAAAGCAATAAACACACACCTGATATTTCATTGCATTCTATCAGTAATTGATGGATACCTTAATCTGGACATAATGCAGTGCAAGAATTCATTTACTAATGCTGATGCAGTAACATTCACCAAAGCTGCAATGAAGGAACTAAAGTGGAAAACTATAGATGCCTGCTGGAAGAACTTATGGACTGAAGTTGTGAATGGGATGGGGAGAGGGGATATATGTAATACTTTTAAAGATTTAAAAATAAATAAAGGCTTCCAGGGACTGATGGAGAAATCAGAAAAATCATTCACACAGCAAGACAAGTTGGTGGGAAAAATTTGCTGACATGTTTTATGAAGTTAAAGAACATATTGAAGGCCATCAAGTGTTAACAACAGAGGATTCAGAATAATTTGTTGAGTTATCTACAGAGAAAAAGGAAGATGAAGAAACTGAAACAGAACCAGCAATGGGGACATTACTAGCATTTGCTGAAGTATTTCTAATTGCAGGCATTAAAGAACAAAATTAAGGAATATGACCTTCAGATAAAACTCAGATTAAAGTCACCCACATGATCACCAAAGGATTACCTGGACAGCAACACTTCCATGAGTTAAAACAAAAAGACAACAATTTCAGATTGCAATGTTCTTCAAAAGGTCTCAGAAAAAAAACCCAAAAACAAAACTTCAAATATTGGAGATTCCCAACCATCGGCATCATCTGCTTCTGATATGCAGCCATGTCATGGCACAGGGATCCAGGATCACTTGCATATCATTAGGTCAATAGTAGCCTAACATTACAACACAGTGTCTACATCATTCCCCTCAATTTATCCCACCAGTAGGCATTTTATCATTTTACAGCTTGAGGAGAGTGAGTACAATACAATAAGATATTTATGAGAAACTACATTGACATTAATTTTATTACATTATATTGCTATAATTATTCTATTTTATTATTGTTAATCTCTTACTGTTCCTAATTTATACATTAAATTTATCATAGGTATGTATGAATAGGAAAAAGCATATGGTGCTATCGGGTGATTTCAGGCACGCACTGCGAATTTTGGAAAGTATCCTACTGTAGTTCTACTGAAGTTTATCATAAAGCACAAACAATTGCAGATGAGATGTAAATTAACACAAAATGTGGAGATATACATAATGACTTTATAGTATGTATTAATTGCTACTTCATGTCTATCCCTATGTAGTACTGACTCTCCAAATGCTGGATATACTCAGATTGATGTTATGACTATATCTGTTATATAAATCCTATACTAAATGTAGGTGTTCAGAAAAATACAATTGTTTTTGTGTCGGAGAGCCTAGGACAAAAGCCAGGCAGGTAAATTGAATAGGAAATAGTTGATTTAGCAAGTGTAAGTTGCTCAAACCTTGCAAATTCCCAGAAGAGTCTGTTTTCATCAATGGCCCTTATCTAACTGCTAGACATTGAGGTCTTGGAATGTTTTAACTCATAAAAGTTTTTTTGTACACTTGGAGCTTCTTTGAACCACACTGGACCAATGTCTAGATAGTCTGTATAAATAATGAGATTTAAGGTGATCATTTGCTTTCCTGTGCTCTATCATGCAGGCAGTATGCCTATGTGATCAAGCCCAATAAAAACTCTGGAATCTTATCCTCAATTGAACTTCCCTAATAGACTATAATCCACACCTATTGCTACACTTTGTAAATATAAGAATTAAGTATATCCTGTGCAGATCCACTGGAAGAAGACACTTGGAAGCTTGTGCCTGGTTTTCTCCAGATTTTGCAGCATGCACCTAACTCCTTTTGCTGATTTCTCTTTGTATCTTTTTGCTGTAATAAATCATAACCATAAATATAGTGAATTCTGAGTCTCATTAAGTCCTGGGAGTGGCCATTGGGATCCCCAGCACAGGTACACTACATAATATTCAATTAATATAAAAGAATGCAGTAATGGGGGAATAAAGCAGGTATGTAAGACATATAAAATAGCAAAATTATAGATGTAAATCCTACTTTATCAGTAATTAAATGTAAATAAATAAATAACAGGAGGCTTATCAAAAACATACAAGAAAGGCAGTGACGCAATGTCAAAGTACTGAAAGAAAGAAAAGCTGCCAACCTAGAATTCTATACTAGTGAAATATCTTTCACAAGTAGAGGTGAAATAGAGATTTTTTTCTGACACAAAAGCTGAAAGACTCCATTACTAGGAGAGCTACATCATAAGAAATGTTAACGGAAGTAATATGGATAGAAGGAAAATAATACCTGATGAAAATCTGGATCTACACAAAGAAATGAAAAGTACCAAAAATGGATAAATAATAATAACTTCTTTTTTTTCTTATTTATTTTACATCTCTTTAGTAGCACCAAGGCTGGGGGTATGGAAGGGTTTTGTTTAAATTCTTTTATTATACATGAATAGACTGTGATAAGGTATTTAATAAGCCATGAAGAGATAAAATGGAATTATAAATATTATTCAATCCAAATCAATGTAGAAAAAGAAGAAAAAGTGAATAAAAAACAAATGGGCCTATCATGACCACAGACAATGGTAAGGTGAAGGCCTAGGGTGGAGGTGGGGGCAAGGGCAGGCTGGAGGGGGTTAAAGGGGGGGAAATGGGGGTCATATGTAATACTTTCAACAATAAAGAATTATTTTTAAAAAAGGACAAATGGGCCTAATAGAAGGCAAATATAAATAGCAAGATGGTAGGTTTAAAACCATTCATCACAATAATAACATTAAATATGGCAATGTGGGTAAATGCTGGTATTCACCAGCCCTCACAACCACATCAAAATTACAAAACAACCATCATTCAGAAACACTTGAAATCCGACTGAATGGAAGTCCTACAGCTAGCGAAGTTGTCCTCTTTATAGGACATTGATGGTATTAACAGTACTTAGCTCTTCCTTGTCAGAATCCAGACATTCTTGGTTTGATCTATGTAAGTTAAAGTTATAAATGCAGGAAATGCCCCACCATTTTTTCACTGCAATACCCTACCAGCACTACATAGGGTAGGAAATGAATCAGGAAGAACATAATGGCTTAACTGAAATATATATATCCTATATAATAAAAGGCTAATAGGCAAATTGACCAAACACAGGAGCTGCCCCCCTGGTGGACAATGCACTTCCACAGGGGAAGCGCCGCTCAGCCAGAAGTCAGGTTCATGGCTGGCGAGCACAGTGGCAGTGGTGGGAGCCTCTCTTGCCTCCACAGCAGCACTAAGGATGCCTGACTGCAGGCCTAAGCCATCAGTCGGACATTCCCCTAGGGCTCCCTGACAACAAGAGGGCACAGGTCAGGCTGAGGGTCACCCTACCCCCCGAGTGCATGAATTTTGTGCACTGGGCCTCTAGTATATATATCCTGGGTCTGCCAACTGAGTGAGGATATTAAGGAAATGTAAAATATAAGGAGGAATTTTTTTTTTCATCCTCTCCAAGTTACCAGCATGGAAAGTAAATAGTAGAGGAAGGTGAAAACAGCTACAAAAATGAAAACTCCCTAGAACTCAAAGCAAACTACACAAAATGCAAACTATACTGGGCCAAAGAACTTACTCCCATTTGAGTTTATTTGTGGCTGCAAGAGAAGTTAATAAATTAGGGAACAGTTCAATGTACTGAGGGGTAAGCAATTGGCATAAAAATATTATTAAAGTATTTTCTAAGAGTTGTGTGTGTTTCATTGTTGAAAATGGTGCCGACAGTCAAGAAAGAACCAAATAAAATAAAGAAACCGCAAATCTTTTCTTTTTACTATACCCACTTCCAAAAGTTACAAAGCATCTGTAACATAATTTTCTCTGCCAGTTCTCAGGTGAATCAGTAAAACAGATAGAAACTCAAAATATAACTGTAATATTACACAAGATAATTAACTTTAACAACTTAGTCAGTTCCAAAGTATTTCTGTCCAAAATGTGTGGGTGCAACAGGGTGAACTTCAGTAGTTAAAATTGTGATATCTGGGAACTCTTGAATGATTGATTTGGCACCTTCAAAAAAATAAAAGGAAGAAAAATATTATTAATGCGGGATTTCTGGTAACATTAGTTCAAATTCAGGAATTTTACAGTCATTCATTAGGCCTCATATTGACAGAGGATTGAGAGCAATGACCTTTGAGTACCTAGTGAGATTTGGTCTCTTAGTTTTTAATGTCTAATATCTGAAAAGCTTTGATAATAGTCAGATTACACCTTCGCTCACTCACTCATAAATTCTTACAATTATTTCATATCTATGATTTGAAAAATATATTCAATTATAGCAACTTTCCTCCTGAAGAGTCTTTTACTTTGTTTTGTTTTATTTTAAAGACAGCTGGAATAAAGAGAAAATAGTTCTTTCTGAAAGTAGGATGATACGTAAGCTGATGGTTTCTCAACTGGAACACTGTGAAAGTGCAAAGACTTATGTCAGATCAAGCTAGCTTTTAAGAAATTAGTATTCTAACTTTTGCTGGGGAGGGGAGGTAGAATAGCTGGTATCCTGCTCAAACTAAAAAGCCATCTAAAGGCTGCCAAAGTATATGATTTTTTCATCTATAATGTTAAAGAATAGTATAATATTGTAATGTATACTATTAGAATTAACACAGTTAAGTTGTTAAGTTTCTATCCACAAAGGCAGACTACCCAATAATTATTTGGTTATCTCAATGTTTACAATGCCACCTGTTATATATAAAAAGATGACCAAGCAAATTACCCCTTGTCACCATCAACATTTAAACTACAGGTAATTTTAAAAATTATGAAACAGCAAAATAATGGCCCTCCCAAAATGGATACTCTATAACTGATTCAGGGTTGGCTGAAACTTGGAACCTTTGGAAATGAGGAAATGCCCTAATTAGAAGTAATATAGTTCTCTTTCTCTTCAATTATGAAGCAAATACAAATTCATTGTAGAACATTTTGAAATTAAAAAAGTTAAAAAATAAATAACTTAGAATTCTACCAACCTAAGATAACCACTATTAACATTGTATGTACATTTTAAAATGAAAATTGAAACAGTATTACACATCTGTCTAAACTCTAGTCTCTTTTGCTGAGGAAAGATTAGGTTCCATGTTATATCTAAGTCTAATTTTGGTAGTCATAATAGTCATAATTTGTATTAATCATCTCAGAACTTGGTAATAACATTTAACACTATTTTAATGCTGTTATTTTTTTTATCCTGCTCTTATATATTCACCACATGGATTTTTTTATGTCATTATTTTTCAAAAAACATGATTTTTTTAAAATTTCTTTATTGATTAAGGTGTTACATATGTGTCCTTATCCCCCCACTAACCTCCATCCCCCCCACTCATACTCTCAGCCCCCTGTTGTCCATGTACATTGGTAAAAACATGATTTAACATTTTCATAATATTATATCATTTGAATATATATTTATTTAACCATTTCCTTATTGTAAGTCATTTATATATTTCCAAATTGTTATCTTACATGAAATATTTCTATATTCATCTATGATTATTTTATTAGGATACTTCCATAACTGTCCTAGATTGCATGGCAAAAAAAATGGGATCTTAAATTAGGCTTACCTTCCTCAAGAAATGGAGAACTTATAGTTTTCTCAAGAGGCCCTCTGAGCAGAAATCTAACTTTAAAAATTTCTGCTCTGCTTCACACTGCAAAGTTTATTTAAGTAAGACCACAGGGTTATATAGAACCTCTAATTTCTTGATATTTTGGAGCAGTTCTTGGGCTCATATGAGGAACCAGGAGATATAGAAACCTTTTGGCTATTTACAGGCTCTACCAAACAGAGTCCCTAGGAAAATAACCACAATCCCATTCCATTGGGGTTAGTTCATACTTTTCCATTTGAATAACATGAGAATGGTATAAAATATTATCATTAGGCTTACAGATAAGAAGCACAAGTTTTAACTACCAAAATTAGATTTAGATTTAATGTGGAAGCAAATAAATGTCTTATCAGGATGAGAGGCTGGACACATGCATACTTACCGACCCAGCAACCATCTGGAGCCTGGCTACTACCTCACGCTAGACTTACCATGAGGAGTGGAGAACAGACTGAGTAGGATGATAACACTGGGTTGAACTCCATGTTCTATAAGCACCTTTACAGCTTCAATTACAGTATTTCCAGTGCCTAAAATCAAATGACAACCAAATGAACTGTCAACTTCAACATTTTTCTCAAAATGTATTTGATGCTTATTTAAAGTAAAGACAGTTTAGTAATCTAACATAAGACATCACTAGGCAAAGCTTTATTTTTAATGATGGATATGAAACATAAACTTGGGGGGGGGCAATGGTAAACTATGTACACAGAAAATACCTTAATAAAATAAAATTTAAAAAAAAAAAGAAAAAAGAAAAAGAAAAACGCAGGAGAAAAACTGGAAAAAAAAAAAGAAACATAAACTTTATAGTTTTCAAAGGCACAAGTCCAAAATTTATTCAGTATTTGAGATATCAAATATAACACCCACCCTCTATCCCAACCCCAGGAGACCATGCCATGACCTGAGTAAGCTTAGAAAACAAAATACAATGAGAAAAAAAATTTACCTCCAGAGATGATAAATCCTTGAGAAAATCATTGCTATAACTCATTGGGCTAGAGAGGGGGCATATTTCAATATATTTTCTGTGTTCTATATATTTTGCCTCATTAGATCCGTTACTTCAATGTGTTCATTTTAAGAAAGAAGCTCTTTGGAACTAATAAAGTTTGACTAATGTATATTCTCTTATTACTCAATAAAAATTCTCCAGTGAACTGCCCAGGGCAACTCCAAATCTAAGTGAGAAAAAAACATTTAGAAACAGTTTTTGCCTTATAAATGGTACCCAGAAGGTAGGCACTAAATTGAATTTAAACTCTAACCAAAGGTTACAGATTTAACTCAATCCACTCACTGAGAATTGGGTACATCAGAAGGACTTTTCTCCTATAAATGTCTGGAGGGAACTTGGCATAATATACTTTGGCTCTTTGTGTCTCCTCATCACTCTGAATCAGGATCTTTCCAATACGTATGGATCGACAGCAATCTCGCAAACCTTGTTCCATTGCCTCACCTTGAAGAAGATAATAAAAAAGGAAAAAAAGAGGTTAGAGAAGATATAGTGAAAGTCCAAGAATAAGGCCAAAGCAGTGTTTGTGACTGTTATTAACATAAAAAGGACATTGTCAAGACAAAAACAATCCTTCTTAAACTAACAGCTTTACATCTGATATGTTTATATTTTATACTTAATGCAGGTCAATGAAACTAGAATAAGCTAGTTTTATTGCTGGTTTGAAAGTTTTCCATGATTACAGGGGAAAAAAGTATTTTGTTAAGCTGCTCCCTGAGATTTTCCAATATTAGGAACATTTTACTCTTATTACTTAAGGGAGCCTTAAAACCACCTAAACTTGTTACTTTCATCTAAAAAATATAAAAGGCTTATGGAAGAATGAAGGTAACAGACCTAAGATCTCTTTTTAGATCAAGGTGGCATTAAGAGACATCACTCAGCAATGAATTTAGTGGCAAAGGTTTTGCTGACAATTAATGGAAAAATAGTGCATTGTTCCCTCTCCCGTGCCCTAGAGAACCACCAACACCATGAACGTGGTTTCTAAACATGGAGCTATTCAGAGTCTGAATTCTTTTAAGGAAGTGTTTGCCAAACGTAAATCATTGTCATACCACCTTCAAGATTTTAGGCTACAGCAGAATTCTACTTGTATTATTATTTACCTAATATTTTTCTTTAAGTTAATCATTTTTGTTTGCATATACTTTAAGAAGAAAGTTTATAATCACTGCTGTAAACATAGAAATAGTTTCTAACATATGTGAAAATTGACCAGTAGCTCTTAAGGTTAAAAACAACAGTGTCTATGCATCACCCATGGTCATCCAAGGACCACACGCTGCCTTAAGGCAGGAGCTCGACTGAAACAGAAGAAATTGTAACTGAGAATTCCATATCCATTATCTTTACCAGTATTAAAAGACTGAACAACATTATCCCAAATATCCTGATACAAGGAAGCTTAAACCTCCTACTTTAATTCAAGTATTCAGTTGTTCACAAATAGAACTTTATAGCCAGAGGAGAAAAGGGCAAGTTTATATGTGGTATTTGTTTGTTTTTTGTTTTTTAATAATAGTCCATCTGTTTCCACTGCAAGCAAGTGGGGCTTCCACTATATCCTGAATCTTATGAAAAAAAATAAATTGCTGAATAGAAATAATCATCCCCACGTAACACATATAGGTTCCAATTACGGCATGTGATTTTACTGCACAAAGGTTAGTTTATAAGGGTAATCAGTTGTAGTCAAACCAAATACAATATTTACTAGATCAGCAAAAACTGTAAATACCTAGAGTTAATGACAGTTAAGTGATTTTGCCTACATGGTCACATACTCATCAAATATAAAACTAAAATTACTAAGCAGGTCATTCAGTCTAGCTCAAAATAAATAAAAAATAGAAAAAAAAATTCTCCAGCCAAGTATGCAAAGTTCTGTGGGCTTGAAACTGCACCATCATTCAAAAGTATTCAAGCTGCTCTATTCTCTCCAACACAGCATTATCCCATCCTCCTATCCTCCCATCCCCCCACTGAATATTTGTTAAATCTTTATTGTTGAAAGTATTACGATGCTTCACCTTCCCCCCTGCTTGCTCCCCACCACCTGGTCCCCACCCGACCCCGGGCCTTCACCACCCTATTGTCTGTGTTAATGGACAATGCATATCCAAATATATAAAAGGCCAAGTGACCGACCGATTGTCTAACTGTGTGACCAACCAGTGGGTACATATGATGCGCACTTTCAATTTAAAAATAAACATTGATTTGCACATGCGCGATACATATAAGGCTCCCATCAAATTTCTTTTTTTAATTTCATTTTATTGTTTAAAGTGTTACACATAATAGTACATATATCTCCTTTAATTCCCCATTGACCTTCCCCCAGACTCCCCTATCCCCTGTCACATGCCCTCATCCCATCACCCCAGTGTCTTGTGTCCATTGGCTATACTTATATGCATGCATACAAATCCTTTGGTTAATCTTTTTACCTACCTCTCCAACACTCCCCAGCCTTCCTGCTATAATTTGACAGTCTGTTCAATGCTTTACTGCCTCTGTATCTATATTTTTGTTCATAAGGTTATAATGTTCTTTATTTTCAATAAATGAGTGAGATCAGGTAGTATTTTTCTTCCATTGCCTGGCTTATTTCACTTAGCATAATGCTCTCCAGTTCCATCCATGCTGCTGCAAATGGTAGGAATTCCTTGTTTTTATAGCAGTGTAGTATTCCATTGTGTAGATGTACCATAGTTTTCTAATCTACTCATCTGCTGATGGGCACTTAGGCTGTTTCCAAATCACAGCTATGGTGAATTGTGCTGCTATGAACATAGGGGTGCATATATCCTTTCTGATTGGTGTTTCTAGTTTCTTGGATATATTCCTAGAAGTGGGATTACTGGGTCAAATGGGAGTTCCATTTTCAGTTTCTTGAGGAAACTCCATACTGTTCTCCATAGTGGCTGCACCAGTCTGCATTCCTATCAGCATTGCACGAGGGTTACTTTTTCTCCACATCCTCTCCAGCATTTGCCGTTTGCTGATGATAGCAATTTTGACAGGTGAGATGGTAGTACACTGTCGTTTTGATTTGCATCTCTTGAATAATTAGGGACTTTGAGCATGTTTTTTTTTTTTTTCTAATCCGATTTTTGGTAACTGTTTTTAATGTGATACTTGAGTATTTTTCTCACACTGGCTTTCAGGCAAAGGTACTACTTAGTGATTGTTTAAGAGACATTAATTTGATTAAACAATTTATCCTTAATAACCTGAGACATCAATCCATGGATAGCTTCTATGGTTGTTTTACAGCTGTCTCGAGTAGCTTTGGCAAGTTTGTCTTCTGACTTCCGGTCGTGTGTTTCCAAACCCAACATGAAACTCCCTTGTCCCAGCTGAGCTTCTGACTGTTCCAATTTTTCAGACAAATCAAAGACCTGGCCGGTGGTATAGTCTGCATTGGTAAGCAAGCTAGAGGAACTCAGCGTATTCACCCAGTATTTATTCCATAAAAGCTCAAGCAATTTGCGATCCAAGGAGGACTTGAAATATGATACTTCTAAGGCATAATATTGTTTGCAGTGTACACCAAAGTCTTCTATTTTATTCAGTGGGATAGTCTGGTACTCAGAAGGGCCTTCATCAGGAGGTTTGTATCCCTTTGGGTATGTCCTAAAGGCTCCAAGATTCACTTTCCCTGCAGATATTGTTCTTGTTGGATCAATCACCACTGCTACGAATGGCTCCTGGAACTGCTGATTGAGCATCTGAGTGCTGACATCAATCCCAGAAAGCCAGCAGCCGTAGCCAGGGTGGCTATGATACCAGCCAATTGCATTTTCAAGGCGCCCAACCTGCTTGGCATTTTCAATGTATGCGGCCATGTACTCATAGGCAGCGGCCTGAGCGTTTACTCGGGTTTCAGTGCCCTCTACAGGCAGAGCGAAACTGTCCATGATGATCATCGTTTCACCGTCCACCTTCCCCAGCATCAAGCCCATCACTTCCAAGTTGCCGCCGGATCTGGCGTGCATCACCATTTTCAGTAGCGCCAACGCTGAGATTTTGCAGTACTTAAAGTAATGGTGATCCTTAGTCCAGTGCTTGGCCGCCAGGATTTCCTGCTGCTGCTTCTTGTCGTACTTGTAGATCTCATCGATGCTCTGGGCCTCCTGCATGTTGTTGGCCAGCTCCCAGGTCTTCTGGGCCATACAGCTCCCGGACGCCGCCATCCCCAGCGGCGCGGGCAGCCGCCGCCTCCGCCTCCGCAGTCAAGGCAGCGCGTTACCTCCGCCGGGCTCCCCAGGCGCGGGCTCCGGGCTCCGGGCTCCGGACCCCGCACGACCGGGCGCAGGCCCGTCCTAGCCTCTCGGGGCGGCCATGACACCTACGGACCGGAGGTGAGGCTGGAGCAGACCATTCGGGGTGGCGGGGGCCGGCGGGGGGGCTCGGGGACCTGGCCGGCGCTCCCTGAGCAGCGGCGAGGCCGAGCCGCCTTCCCGGGGCCGGGGGAGCACGCGCGGCCTCGGGAGACGATGCGCGTGGACAAGGAGCAACGGTGTGGGAGAGGGCTGAGGATGGTACGGCCCGCCATCGAGCATGTTTTGATATGTCTCTTGGCCTGCCTTCTGTTTTCTTTCAAAAAGTTTCTATTTAGCTCGTTTGTCCATTTTTTTATTGGATCATTTATCTTCCTTTTATTAAATTGTATGAGTTCTGTGTAAATGTTGAAGATTAAACCTTTATCAGTGATAACAGTGATACAAATATTATCACTGATAAAGGTTTTCTTGTCGCTTTGTTGATGGTTTCTTTTGCTGTGCAAAAGCTTTGTATTTTGATGTAGTCCCATTTGTTTATTTTCTCTTTAGTTTCCATTGCCCTAGGAGTGGAATCGATAAAGAAATTGCTTCGACATGTCTGATATTTCTCTGCCTGTGGATTCCTCTAGTATTTTTATGGTTTCCTGTCTCATGTTTAAGTCCTGTATCCATTTTGAGTTTATTTTTGTGTATGATGTAAGTGGTCTAGTTTCATTTTTTTGCATGTATCGGCCCAATTTTCCCAAAACCATTTATTGAAGAGACTGTCTTGACTCCATTTTATGTTCATGCCTCCTTTGTCAAATATTAATTGAGTATAGCAGTTGGATCAATATCTGGGTTCTCTATTCCATTCCATTGGTCTATATGTGTAGAGGGCCACCTGGGAAGACAGGGCCCGGGACATTGGCGGAGTCATGTCAGTTGCGTTCCCGCCCTGGGAGTGTGAAGATGTTCTTAGTTCCTGGCTTGTATTTATCCAGGAGGAAGGAGTGGGTGGGACCTGGGCCCTCCCAGGCTCCTTGTTTTTCTGTGAAATCCCCTTGGTGGATTGGAGGATAAATAGATGTGCTGCGTGGCTCAGGAGATTGTCGTCATCTGCTTCTCCAGCAGAGGAGGTCAGTGGCCCTCCCAGCCCCCAGCTTAAAATCTATCTCCGTGTCTTCTCTCTTTGTTTCTAATATTTCTCAATCCCTGACCGCCTCCACTTAGAACCAGTTCGTTCATCTCTCTTTCCGTGCGGAACGCGGAAAAGGGAGATCCCCCAAAACAGGACCCCGCATATATGTCTCTCCTTGTGCCAATACAAGGCTGTTTTGAGAACAGTTGCTTTGTAATACAGCTTGAAATATGGTATTGAGATCCCACCTACTTTGTTCTTCTTTCTCAGGATTGCTGTGGCTATTTGGGGTCTTTTTTTTTTATTCCAGATAAATTTTTGGAGAGTTCTTTCTAGGTCTGTAAAGCATGCCATTGGTATTTTAATGGGGAGCGCAGTGAATCTATAGATTGCTTTGGGTAGTACAGAAATTTTAACGATGTTGATTTTACCAATCCATGCACATGGCATGTTCTTCCATCCGTTTATATCTTCCTCTCTTTTTTCAGTGTCCTGTAGTTTTCCACATATAGTTCTTTTACCTCCTTAGTTAAGTATATTCCTAGGTATCTTAATATTTTTGGTGCGATGGCAAATGGGATTGGTTTTTCAGTCTCTCTTACTATATGTTCACTATTGGTGTATAGAAATGCCATAGATTTCTTGGCATTAATTTTGTATCCTGCTAAATTACCAAATTCAATTTTTAAGTCTAATAGTTTTTTTACAGAGTCTTTAGGGTTTTTTATGTACAATATCATGTCATCTGCGAATAAGGAGAGTTTCACTTCTTTTTTTCCAATTTGGATGCCTATTATTTCTTCTTCTTGTCTGATTGCAACAGCTAATACATGCAGTACTAGGTGAGAATGGGCATCCCTGGTGCCGAAGTTACACAGCTGGAGTGTCTGCAAGCAGTTATTGAGGCAGAGGAAATTCAGAATTTCTACTGTGGGGCAGTACACCCTTGTCTGTACAGAATCACACCAGCAGGGGCTCCCAGTGTCTCGCAGGCACTGCCTATGGAGTGATGTGCCCTGGATGTCTGTGCAGCTGGAGATGCGCAAATGTGGGGTCCAGAGTTCTGCCACTGGGGAGGGGGAAGATGCACTTACTGCTGTGGGAATGGTGCACCTTTGGAGGTATAGGTCCCAGGATTTGCGGGTCTGTGGCTGGGGTAGCAGGATTTGGGCTGGGGTGGCTGCTGGGTCGCAAGCAGTGTGGAAGTCCTGACTGGGTGGTGGTGCTGATGAGTTCCTAGAAAAAGGCCGCTGTCCCCTTCAAGATGGTATGGGCTCCGTGCCCGAGTCCTGCAATCCAGGAGATGCCCCCAGTGGTGGTAGTCTCTCCTTATCCAAGAGAGCCTGGTCTGTCCACCCCTGCTGGTCCTGCGAGATTTAACTGTCCCTTACTCACTCACATACACCACACACATCCACAAACTCTCATTTCATACCCTCATTCAATCACTTCATCTCCCTCACTTCTGTCCTGCCAGCCACCATCTTTTAAGTCCCCAAATTAAACTCCCATCGAATTTCTTAACAGTATTACTCCTTCAGGAATGCTGTGTCATAAATTAAAATTGAAAGTAGGTGCAATCACCATGCTACTGAATACTCTTAGGAATAAATGGGGTATTTGTAATGGCACTAGATTTATTATCAAGACTGCAACCTAACATAATCAAAGCTGAAGTATTAACAGGATCTGTGGAAGGAAAGGTTGTTCTAATTCCAAGAATTGATTTGTCCCCATCTGACACTAGCCTCCCATTTAAGTTAATTCAAAGACAGTTTCCTGTGATTCCAGGATTTGCAATGACTATTAATAAATCAAAAGGACAAACTCTAGACAGAATAGGAATATTTTTACCTGAACCTGTTTTCGGACATGGTCAGTTATATGTTGCTTTCTCTCAAGTTCGAAGAACATGTGATGTTAAAGTTGTAAATACTTCATCACAAGGGAAATTAGTCAAGCTCTCTGAAAGTGTTTTTAATCTTCATGTGGTATACAGGGAGATATTAGAATAGGTTTAATCAATTTTATCAGTCATTATTTTTATCAATGTTGTTTTTATATAACCTTTGTTGTTGTTATATCATGTTCTTATTGTTTATTTATTAATGAATTTATATATTATTTTCATACTAGAGGCTCAGTACACAAGATTCATGCACTGGAAGAGGGGGTCCCTCAGCCTGCCCTGTGCCCTCTCTCAGTCTGGGACCCCTTGCTCCTTACCACCCACCTATAGCAGAGGTGCGAGAGGCTCCTATCACTGCTGCTGCACTGGCCAGCCATGAGCCCGGCTTCTGGATTAGCAGTGCTCCCCCTGCGGGAGTATGCTGACAACCAGGGGACAGCTCTTGCATTGAGCATCTGCGCCCCCCCCCCCCCCCCCGTTGGTCAGTGCGCATCATAGTGACCAGCCATTCTGCCATTCAGTCAATTTGCATATTAGCCTTTTATTATATAGGATACATTTTACTAATTTTCTTTCATCTCTAATACTTCTACTATACAGAAAGGGTGAATAGTGATATTAAAATATGTCTTCTAATTAATTTCCTTTCAATGTGCATGAATCTGTGCACTGGGCCACTAGTAATGCATATAAGTTCTTAGGCTAATTTCTTCTCTTCCCCTTTTCCCCTTCCCTCTGAGATTTGTCACTCTTGTGTCATGTATTCATGCCTCTGATTCTATTTTATTCATCAGTTTAATGTGCTCATTGGATTCCACATATAAGTGAGATCCTGCAATATCTGTCTTTTTCTGGCAGGCTTATTTTGCTTAGCATAATCATCTCTGGGTCACTCCATGCTATCTCAAAGGGTAAGATATCCTTCCTTTTTATAGCTATATAGTATTCCATTGTATATTTTACTACAGGTGTTGTTGTTTTTTAATTTATTGTATTCCTGAGAGTATTACGGATATCCCTGATTTCCCTGCTGTGTCCCCCTCCACCCATCTCCCAGCCCATTCCAGGCCTTCGCCTATCTATTGTCCAAGTCCATGGGCTATGCATATACACATGCAAATTCTTTGGTTAATCTCTTCCCACCCTGCTTTCACCCTTCCCTCTGAGATTCATCACAGTCTGTTCCATGTATTCATGCCTCTGGCTCTATTTTATTCATCACTTTATTATATTCATTAGATTCTATATATGATTGAGATCATGTGATACTTGTCTTTCTCTGACTGGCTTATTTTGCTTAGCATTATTATGGTCCTTCCATGGTCCTCTCCAGGTCCTTCCATGCTGTCTCAAAGGGTAAGAGATCCTTTTTTTAATCTGCTGTGGTACATTTATACCATTGTATTCCATGGTGTAAATGCATCAGTCTTTTATCCACTCATCTACTGATAGGCACTTGGGCTGTTTCCAGATCTTAGATATTATAAATAGTGCTGCTATGAACATAGGCGTGCATATATAATTTCTGATTGGTGTTTTGGAACTCTTAGGATATATTCCTGGAAGTGAGATCACTGGATCAAATAGCAGTTCAATTTTTAATTTTTGGAGGAACCTCCATATTGTTTTCTATAGTGGCTGCACCAGTCTGCATTCCTACCAGCTGGCTTGCCCTTGGGGCAGGCCACTAGGAAAGATGCTCTGCAGTTAAAATCCGTCAAACTCATCAATACACAGGTCATGATTCCAATGCACCTTTAGGATAAACAACACAGTTCGATTTAAGCTAAAGCATGTTTCAATTATGACAGAAAATCTCACTTCTCTCCTGGGAAACTGCAAGTGTTTATATGCATGCAAATGGACAATATCACACACATGTGAACCTACCGCTTCTCATTATGCTGACGCCACAATTTCCCTTCTCAAATTTCACTCCTTCATACTTGTACCCTGTTGAAAATAAATCCAAAGAATGTAACTTTCATCATTGGAACAACCTACTTATTTTATAAAGCCCCTATGGTATAAAGCAAATGGGTACTGAGCAACCCTTGTCCAGACACACTATATAATGTCTTAGGTTTCTTGTGAAAGTAATGGGAAGAGTCAAAACTTTTCAGTTATTTCTTAATTCTTCATAAGAAACCTGTGTGGATAATTGGGGGAGGTGGACTTCACCAAGAGGGAATAGGACATATGATAGCATGATATTCACAAAAATATTCCTCAAATTGAATTCAGAGAATGACTGCACTCCAAGAATGTTATAAACACCATCGATTCAACCAGCACCCACTGTGAGCCACAGCAGAGAGCCTCCTCATTCTGTCCCTTTTATGAGCCTCCATTCTGCCTTTAAAAGCAAAAGAAAGACTGAAATCGTTACCGAGACATGTTCAACTCTTGGTCTCATCCTAAATCTGTTTCAATTATGCAGCAAGCTCATCTCCCAATTTAGTGTCAAACTTTGAATAGAACAGCTTCCATTACTTACTAAAAAAACAAATCAGAATTTTAAATCCCTGAAATAAGGATCTTTGGCTGCTTTCTATTTTAGTAGCACAAAGCACCTTCTCTAATTCTCATCATTTTTTGTTTTCTTTTTCTTTTTTACTTCTCATTCTTTTATTTGGAGCTTCAATGCCAAACCAGTACATCCATTTGCTTCCCCAAAGAGATGAAGATAAACTGCCAGCAATTTTTTTTTATTTTATTGAATTTTTTTTACAGAGAGGAAGATAGAGGGACAGATAGTTAGAAACATCGATGAGAGAGAAACATCGATCAGCTGCCTCTTGCACACATCCTACTGGGGATGTGCCCGCAACCAAGGTACATGCCCTTGACTGTAATTGAACCTGGGACCTTTCAGTCTGCAGGCGGAAGCTCTATCCACTGAGCCAAACCGGTTTCGGCTGCCAGCAATTCTTAACTCTGATCCCAATGAGCTGTCATTAAAGGCATCACCTGCATGCTGAAGAATATTTATTAACCTTTAACTTGAATTGACAAACAAGCCAATAACAAAAAAATCAGCCACATAAATTTCTTTAATAAATATCTCTAGGTTTATTATTTTTTTAATGTAAGGTTATCACCTATTCTTTTATTTATTTATTTATTTTTATTTTATTGATTTTTTTACAGAGAGGAAGAGAGAGGGACAGAGTCAGAAACATAGATGAGAGAGAGTCATCGATAAGCTGCCCCCCGCACAACCCCCACTGGGGACGTGCCCGCAACCAAGGTAAATGCCCTTGACCGGAATCGAACCTGAGACCCTTCAGTCCGCAGGCCGACGCTCTATCCACTGAGCCAAACCGGTTTCGGCTCTAGGTTTATTAAGTTGTTTAAAAGAACAGCTCCACTTGGACTCCACATTATGCATACTAATTTATGCAGACTGTTTTCTTTCCAATTCCCCCCAATTCTAACTCAGAATTTTTATGAGAAAAATATTATAGTAACAGCTGTGATTACCCGTTGGAGTGGTCACCGTGCATTCTTTATAAGGCAGCTGATTCAATCCCTCTTCCACAACAAGTCTGATCTAGAAAGTAAAAGAAAGAATAAGTTAAAAATCTTCTAAGGATTTCCTGTTTCCTGTTAGCATCCGAAGCTGAACACTAGGCAAGTCAGTAACACAGTAGACAAGGATTTAGCTTATGGAGGAAGAAAGGGGTCCCTCGTTGTATCTGATATAGAGATAGATCCAAATGCCAGGCTGCTGGTTAGTAGAGGTATTTAACCCTGGTTAGGCACCTGATTGCCCCAAAATAAAAAGGCTCAAGTATGCCTGATGATTCTCATTCAGTCAGTTCAAGCTATTTTAAGAGATGCAAAATTACAGAAAGTGAGAAGAGTATGGCAGACAGCCTTGGAAGTAATAAACTTGTTACTCTGGAAATAGTGCCAAGAGAAAGTCTTTGCCTTATTCAGTACTCTGAGATTGTTCAATTAGATTGTTTTTAAACTAGGACCACCATAACCCAACGAAATCCTGAAACTTCTTAAGAAATAAATGAGTGGATAGGGTGAAACTGTGCCAGGCCAGCACAGCCAAGGGTTCAGTGATCTGGGTGTGGGTGTGTGTGTGTGTGGGGGGGGGGCACGAAGGATTAAAGAAAAGACAAAGAATTCGCTGGGGGTGGATCTCCTGTGCCTGGCTGAGGCCACAGAGAGAGATCCAGCCAGCAAGCTGAGACTTTATAGTTAAAAAAAAACCATCATAAGTTACAATGTTCTTTTAAGTTTCACTTGTTTTGGCAGCACTTGCTGCACCTCCCACAGCCCATTAGCTACTCAGGAAGGATCTAGGGGATGTCATAAATTCAAGCCTAATTATGCTAAGTGGGCTGTGCCCTCTAAGCTGGGAATTGTTTGTGGCTTTGCCAACAGGTCAGTCCAAGGCTTAACCCTATAGCTGCTCCCTACATTAAGCCAGTGAGTGGTAGGAAGCGGCTGGATGCATTGGGGCTTGTCAGCTAAACAATAAAGGCTCCTAGTGATCTTAATATGTGGAATAGAGGAAAGAATCTATCAGAACTATAAGAAACAGCCTCCAAAAACCTGATATGATATTCCTTCCTATAAGTAAGCACCTGGAGTCTACTACCACATTTTCTAAAATCAATATTACACTATTGGTTCAGAACTAGGAACAGCTAGTAGAAATGCAGGCCCATGCTGTGCTGTCACAATACAACACCTTGTTGTTGCCAATAAAAGTATCAATGCTAAATGGCCAGCACTTTGTCAGTCTGCAGCACCACACAGTGTGTCCAGGAACCTCATAAATACTGTGTGTGTGCTCACTCACTTCTAACCACCAACTTCTGTGGATGCTAATGTTTCTTATGAGCAAACTAGAGGCCCAGTGCACAAATTCGTGCACATTGAAAGAAAATTAATTACAGGAAATATGTTAATACCACTATTCACCCTTTATAACAGAAGTGTAAACCAAATTCATGATCAACAATGACAGATGGAAACACACGTGTGTGATAGGCACCAGTGAGAGCTTTATATGTATCTCACATGTGTGAGTCAACTTAGTCATATATATATATATATATATATATATATATATATATATATATATATATGAGGCTTGGTGCACCAAATTCGTGAAGGGGGGGGGGCGTGTCCCTTAGCCTAGCACCATCTCCAATCCAAGACCCCTTGAGGGATGTCCTGGGGATTGGGCATAAACCAGCAGTCTGACATCCCTCTCACATTCTGGGACCACTGGCTCCCAACTGCTCACCTGCCTGCCTGCATGATTGCCCCTAACTTCGCCCTCTGCTGGCCTGGTCACCCACAACTGCACCCACAGCCAGCCTAGTCACTCCAAACTGGTACCCCCACTGGCCTGGTCACCCCTTACTGACCCCCCCACCACCACGAGCCTGGTTGCCCCCAACTGGCTCCTCTACTGTCCTTATCGCCCCCTCACTGCCCCTCTTCCACACTGGTTGCCTCCAACTGCCCTCCCCCCCCTGCTGCCTGGTCACCCCACAAAACCTGCTGTTTGGTTGTTTGGTCACACCTCACTAACCTCCCTGTTTGCCTGGTTGCCCCATGCAGCCTGCTGCTTGGCCATTTAGTAACCCATCACTAACCCCCCTGCCAGCCTGGTCACCCCACACAGCCTGCTGTTCATTCATTTGGTCACCACTCACAGGCCCCACTGCTGGCCTGGTTGCCCCATGCAGCTTGTGAGGGCATTCTAACAAATTTGCATATTACCCTTTAATTAGTATAGAGGCCCAGTGCATGAAATTATGCACAGGTGGGGTCCAGTGGGCCTACCCCAATAGGGGCCCATCGGCTGGACCCGACCATAGGATCTAATGCTGGAACATATAGCTTCCCTCCAGCTAGATCTAATTATACTTTAAGGATGGCCAAAAGAAACCCATAACAAAACTGTTTTGCATTTCACATGCCATTAAATGAAGTTGTGTATGTGTTATTTGCAAACATATATAAAGATGGATGATGTCCCTTGAATGATTTTGCATTCTTCCCGGGGCTCTGCCCTCAGTTTCCCGATATGATCTTCATGTCTGTTTGTTTAAAAGTTTTCCTGTTTTCCTACACTTCACTATTGCTCCTGGAAGCCTGAGGGTCCTCTATGTTGCCCCTTTTAAAAAGAGATTGAAAGCTCACCTAATCTGCAAGGCACCACAATTTCATAAAATCCCCACCCAGACTCTCTGTATTCCTCAGCAAAGAGCAGCCATCCCATTAATGCTTCGGTAGAATTTTTTGATAACTTGGAAGATCTTCTGGAGAAGCAGTCCATAGAGGGAGAATTCCACACCTGGGCTACAGTATTAGAAGAGACCTCTAGAGACACTGTTGGGAACAGAAGGGACTGATAATTATTTCCTTGTACTTTCACTAAATGTACATGCACCAGGGAGCCAGACAGTTATTTAGGGGTATTGGGGTCAGGACCAGGTGGGGCGAAGGGCTGTGGTTGGCTTGCCAGCCAGCCTCACCCCCGATCAGGGTGGGGGGACCCATTCGGGGCAGGGCCAGCTGGTCATTCTGCAGTTCAGTCACTGGGCTTTTACTACATAGGACTAGAGGCCCAGCCTGCACCATCTTCAATTGGGGGCATCTTGGGGGATATCCAAATGCCAGTTTAGGAAATCTGGGACTGCTAGCTCCTAACTGCTCACCAACCTGCCTGCCTGATCACCCCTAACTGCCTCTGCCTGCCAGCCTGATCATCCCTAACTGCCCTCCCCTGCCGGCATGGTTGCTCCTAACTGCCCTCTCCTGTCAGCATTGTTACCCCAACTGCCCTCCCCTCCCAGCCTGGTTGCCCAATTGCCCTCACTTGCTATCCTGATCTCACCTCCAACTTCCCTCCCCTTCCAGCCTGATCTTGCCCCTAACTGCCCTCCCCTGCTGGCATGATCTCACCCCAATGTTCCTCCCATGCCGGCCTGATCTCACCACCTTCCCCTCCCAGTCTGGTTGCCCTCCATTACCCTCCCCTGAAGGCCTGATCTCACTCCCAACTTCGCTCCTCTGCTGGCCAATTTGGTTCTGATTGGTTGGTTTCTATGACAGTCAGCATCAAAAGCTCTGCCTCCTAGGCAGCCATTAGTTCATCACAGCATCCACATTTGGTTCTGATTGGTCAGTTCCTATGCCACTCAGTGTCTCTGGGCCTATCTATGGGCCTGATCAGAAAGGTGGGGCTGATCAGCAACCCCAGTAGAGGCCTGGAGAGAAATGGAGGCATGTCTGCTGGCTAAATTGAGAGAAAAAGAGAGAAGCACACATTGATCAAAAGCTGCCACAGAGGTAACAAATTAGTCCCTACTTCTCTCTTCAGGCCTCTCTCTGGGCCTGATTCGCAGCCCCATCAGCAGTCAGTGCTGGGGCACCACGCCTACAGCGGAAGCAGTCTGTGCTAACTGCAGGACTGACTTCCGGTTGGAGGAGCCTTTGTTATTACTGGTCATTACGACCCAGGGTTTTTATATATTAGGATAGAATAAACTTGCTTAAGTAGACCTGTGTTCTCATTTACCTAAGTTTACCTAAGAAGCACCCCATGAAACACCCCAACTTTTCTTTCAGGTAACTGTAAGCAACACAGCAGTAAACATCAACATGAAACACATTACTACTGTAGATCAAGCAGGGAGAAAAAAGGGTCCAATATTTAACTGAAGCAGTGTTTTAATTTATTCTGCACAGAGAGAAAAACTGAAATAATTTTCAAGGTATATCATTTCTTACTTCTTTTTAAATTTTATTTTATTGTTTAATGTATTACAAATAGTAGTATATATGTCTTTTTTATCCCCATTGACTTAGCCCTGGCCTCCACAACCCCCCAGCACATGCCCTCATACCACCACCACCACCCGTGTCTTGCATCCATTGGTTATGCTTATATGCATGCATACAAGTCCTTCAGTTGATCTCTTACCTAAACGCCTCCATATCCTCCCCAACCTTCCTGCTGTAATTTGACAGTCTGTTCGATGCTACTATACCTCTGTATCTCTTTTTGTTCATCAAGTTATAATGGTCTTTATTATCCATAAATAAGTGAGATCATGTGGTATTTTTCTTTCATTGCCTGGCTATTTCACTTAGCATAATGCTCTCCTGTTCCATCCATGCTGCTGCAAATGGTAAGAATTCCTTCATTTTTATAGCAGCATAGTATTCCAATGTATAGATGTACCAGTTTACTAATCCACGCATCTGTGAATGAGCATTTAGGCTGTTTCCAAATCATATCATAGCTATTGCAAATTATGCAGCTATGAACAAAGGGGTGCATATATTCTTTCTGATTGGCGTTTCTCTTTTCTTAGTATACATTCCTAGAAGGGGTATTACTGAGTCAAATGGCAGTTCCATTTTTAGTTTTTGAGGAAACACCATACTGTTTTCCCACAGTGGCTGGACCAGTCTGCATTCCTACCAGCAGTGCATGAGGGTTCTTTTTCTCCACACCCTCTCCAACACTTGTCCTTTGTTAATTTGTTGATGATAATCACTCTGACAGGTGTGAGATGGTACCTCACTGTCGTTTTGATTTGCATCTCTTGGATAATTAGTGACTTTGAGTATGTTTTCATATTTCTCCTAGTATGTGATTTATAATAAATAAATCACAAACTTAACTCCTATTTTCTGTAGAAAAAGGACATAAGGGAATAAGAAAGAAAAAGGACATAAGTAAAAAGAAAGAAAAAAGGGAAGGAAGGAAGGAAGGAAGGAAGGAAGGAAGAAAAGAAGGGAGGGAGGGAGGGAGGGAGGGAGGGAGGGAGGGAGGGAGGGAGGAAGGGAGGGAGGGAGGGAGGGAGGGAAAGAGAAAGCATTTTCTACCAATGAATACCAGGACCTTCGTTTCCCCCACAGCAGCCATTGACACATGTTGCTTCCTCCTTGGACTTGTTCCTTTAGTTTGATAAAAGCATAATGACATAATGACCTGTCACTTCAGGAATGTCAATTGCATTTATCTTTATGAAATTCAAGGGTTGTTACTGCCCTTACAAACTCAAATAATTGTAAACAGAAGTTGCCTCTGAACTAAGAATCTTTAAAGCCAAAAGTACAATAGTTGTCTACATTCTTTTGAAATAAAGATTTTCCTAGGAAAAATGTAAATGAAAATTAATAAACTATTTTATCTCTTTCCCAAATGAAATACTGACATTAATGTTTAGATTGCAAACTCTATGAGAGCAGGGACCATGTGTCTGTGTTCTTTACTGCTGGGAGATTCCAGGATAGTGGAGAATTAAGTGGAAACTACACAGACCTTCTCCCAGGACCAAACTGGAATTGCAACTAAAATGTAGAAAAATCATCCTGAATAACCAACTGAAGACTAGCTGGAGTGAAGCCTTGTTTTCTTTACCACTGTATCTCCTCCCCAAGCAACACCGCTTCGCACAGTGCCTGACTTACAGGAGTTCAATATATATTTCAGTAATGATTGAATATTAATAACCACAGCAGAAAATGTGTCAACCTCATTGTAATCACTGAGAAACACAAGAAAGAAACACAGTATTTACCCTGAAGACAACACAATCTGGTTTGAGATCCTCTCACATCACTCTAGCTAAACAGAATTGAGCTTGGTCAATCCTTAACAGAAAGTCCCTGAGGAAATCGCAGATAGTCCAACATAATATTTCATATGCGAGGATAGTACAGAAAAGAAGAGGCTAAATAAATTCCTCCCATGTAAACTAAAACAGTTATTAATTTTTTTTGCATTAGATGGATATCACAGGGTAACTAACTACTAGGTCTCCTTACGACTTTGGTTTTCTTTTAATGTACTTCACTCTACTGCCCTAAGATGAGGCATTTAAGGGTTATTTATGAGAAAGTTACCAAGATCAATTTTAAAAATGAGTACCAGAGAGCTATAGAAAATGATTTTATGGAAAATGCCTTGAGGTGAAAGGGATTGAGACATAGTTTTAACGCAACAATAAAAACAACACTTCAGAAGTCTAGCAAGATGATGGTTCATTGGTATAATCTCTTTCACCTCCAGATTGCTGTAAATAATTTTAAAAAAACCCTTTGGCCTACTATGGTTATATCACTAGGAACAACAATGAAATGAAAATGGAAAACTTCCACCTACCAAACGATCCGCAGAAAACATGAAGTCCCCTCTACTTGCTGTCCTAAAAAAATAAAAAAAAAATAGTGCAAGTTTTAGTCTAGATTAGAGCTTTAAAGAAAAATATTACTCATTACATATAACACTGATATTATGACCTATCTTATATAATAAAAGGCCAGCAACCATAACGGCATAACGACAAGAACGACGGATCAACTAGTTGCTAAGAGGTGCATTGACCACTTCTCGGTCCCTCCCCCCAGACCACAGGCTCTGATTGCTGGATGGCCAATGAGGAACCATGGGGAACTACGGTGGGTGGTGGCAGGGTGGGACTGGTGAGCAGGCAGAAGGCAGACCTTTTGGTCCCTTCCCCCATCCAGGAGGCTCTGGTTGCTGCATGGCAAACAGGGAACCACGGAGAACCAGGGTCTGATGAGAGGGCAGAAGATGGCCCTGATCGCAGGCTAGGTATAGGGACCCTGGCCTTTTATTTGGGCCTCTAGTTACATAATTAAAGCTTAAAAGTTTACATGTACAGACATTATTAAGGCAAGTTATTTTTTTAACTAGGATACAGGAGCTTAAATGGAGTGATTTGATAAGTATAATTAAGAATACTTTATTTGATATCAACATTAGAGTTAGGAATTGGAAAGATTGTGTAGTTGCCCACTGAGCTGCCCAAATATGTTATGGAGATGAACAAGACGGAAGCAAACCCACACAAGAGAAAAACTTTGTAGCTACGAAAATCAGGTTCTCATCTTCCATCCACCTTGCCATATTACCAAGAAAAAGAACCTATCTACTTTATCTCTAATCCTTTTTGGAATGAGAATTGTACAAACAAATATGTAGTAATGTCTTGAATGCAGCAGGCCTGACTGTAAAGCAAATTTAAGAAGGTATTCTCTGCTTAAGATGACAGAAGAATATAGCCTGGTAAGCATGAAATATATACCCTTGTTCTTTTCTTTCTGTTCTTAAGATAATGTAACTGACTCACAAAGCCAAGATGTTTTACCTAACTCTATTTCTATTCAACTACAGTCATAGTTAACTGGATAAGGGCAGGATGCCACTAGGAGCTGAATAAATCAGATAACTGAAGCGTGCATAGAAATTGACCAATCAACACAGCCCATGACCCTGAACCCCTTATTCATGACTTTTTCCCTTTAAAGCCCCAAAGTATAAGTCATTTGGAAGTTCTGGTATTAAGTAATACAGCTTTCCATTTTTCTTATTTAGCATTCTGGGGAAAAAATGACTTTTTTCTCCACTGCAAAACTGGGTATTTGGTATTTGGCTCTGCTGTGTTCCAAGAGGGATGAACTCCTGTCCTGTTCAGTTACTTTTATTCTCTAAAATATGGACCATAATTGAGCAATAGCTAGAATATAGATCTATCTTATAATAAAAGCCTAATATGCAAATTGTTCCCTCAGGCAGTTGTTAAACCAGGGAGTTCAACCACTCGCTATGACATGCGCTGACCACCAGGGGAAAGTGTGGAACATGGCAGGTGTGGACGATACAGCACTGGCAGCAGGTGGCAGTGGAGGCTCTGCTGGCCCCAATGGGCCCCAATGAGAGCGGAACAATGTTGGGATGGTGGAGCAGGTGAGCGGGTGCCACCAGGCTATGGTGGGGTGAGCGCAGGCCCAATCTCCCCAGTGATCACCCTGCAAGCAGTGACCGGAAGCGGGGCCAGGGTCAGGGCCACCACCCTGCTCCCAGGTGCTGAGGGAGCCAGGTGTAGGGCTCAGCCCTGACCGATCGTCCTGCAGGCAGGATGGTGGAGCAGGTAAAGGGGCGGCACCAAGCCAAGGCAGGATGCCAGATGGGGCCACAAGGCTGTAGGGCTGGGTGCAAAAGCTGGGGCTGCGAGGCTAGGGGTGTGAGCTGGGGCTCAATCTCTGCAGGCCACTTTGAGGGAACCCACCCATGCACAAATTTGTGCACAGAGCCTCTAGTATTCTTTATATATATAAACTAGAGGCCCGGTGCATGAAATTTGTGCATGGGGGAGGGGTCCCTCAGCCTGCCTGCACCCTCTCACAATCTGGGACACCTCCAGAGACGTCCGACTGCCGGTGTAGGCCAAAACTGCAATTGGGCCTACACCAGCAGTCAGATATCCCTCAGGCAATCCAGGACTGCTGGCTCCTAACCGTTGGCCTATCTGCCTGCCTGTTCACCCCTAACCACTCACCTGAATGCCTGATCACCCCCTAACCACTCTGCCTGTCTGCCTGATCATCCATAATCACTTTGCCTGCCTGCCTGATGCCCCTAACTGCTCACCTGCCTGCCTGATTGACCCTAACTGCCTATGCTTGCTTGCCTGATCACCCATAACAACTCGCCTGCCTGCCTGCCTGATCACCCCTCATCACTCACCTGCTTGCCTGATCGCCCCTAACCACTTGCATGCCTGCCTGATCGCCCCTAACTGCTTCTGTCTTGGCCCCCACTGCCGTATCTTCGTTTGGAAGGACGTTCGGAATCATACCCAGAA
This sequence comes from Vespertilio murinus, assembly GCA_963924515.1. Classification (NCBI taxonomy): domain Eukaryota; kingdom Metazoa; phylum Chordata; class Mammalia; order Chiroptera; family Vespertilionidae; genus Vespertilio; species Vespertilio murinus. The sequence goes on from OZ004710.1 coordinate 31,699,007, forward strand.
GGTCGTTTGACTGTCCAGTCTCATTAGTATATTATGCTTCTATTATTATGTATATTCCTGAAACTTGGAAAACCTTATTCACACACACCTACTACATACAGAGCCCACTTAAAAAAGGCTTTGTGTTATGTACTGTGATTTTCAAATGAAACCATACAAATACACTAACTAGTACCTCTCATTTCAGTTCTTAATCTTCACAACACACTTGCCAAGAAATAAAAAGTCAATGAACTACAAAAGAAATACTGAACCCTACTGCCCTGTTTTCTAGACCTATACAATGTTTTTGTCTAGGAACCCAGAACCCAATTTTTCAATAGGGAAGGAAAGTCTGATAGGTCTTTATCCAGTAACATAACTTGGGAATACATCTGAAATGTGTATTTTTAATTTCTGAACAGTTATTTATTACACAGCAAAGTTATATTAGGTTAAGTGATCAGAGTTGACCAAATCTATTAACTTTACTTTGGAATAAGACATTTTAACACCTTTTAGACTCTCCCCCAAAAGACAAGCCTCAGCTAATAACTTTCCCATAGTAATTACCTTCTCTACATTCCTAAAAATGAACTATGAACTAATATGAACTGTCATCCTATCTAATAAAAGAGTAATATGCAAATTAACCATCACTCCACTACACTCACAAACCATACCCACAACCACCAGCTAATCAGAGTGATTATGCAAATTAACCCCAACCAAGATGGCTGCGGCCATGGAGAGAGCAGGAGGAAGGCTTGGGTTTCCCCAGTAATGGAGGAAGCCAAGCTTTCCACACACCCTGGCTGGGCCCAGGCCTCCACTCAAGGCTACAAAGTTTCAATTATAGAAAATAAATAAATTCCAACAGAAATGGCAGGAGCCACGGAGATGCAGAAAGCAGGAAGCTATGGTTTCCCATGGCAATGGAGGAAGCCAAGTTTCTGCAGCCCTGGCCAGCCCAGGCTTCTGCTTAAGGCTACAAAGTTTCAATTATAGAAGGTAAATAAACCCCAGACACTAGGGCCTCTGCTTTGGTTGCCAGGGGATGTGGCTGACCTGCAAACCACCACTTGCCCAGACCATTCCATGCCCCAATGGAACCCCCACCCTGAATCAGGACACCCTTCTGGGCAAACCAGGTGGCCCCCAGCCATGCACCAGGTCTCTAGCCTATCTAATAAAAGAGTAATATGCAGATTAATAATCACTCCAACACACAAGATAGCTGCCCCCATGTGGTCAAAGATCCTGCCCCCATGTGGACACAAGATGGCCAGCAGAAAAGGGAAGTTGAGAGGGACCAGGGGCCTGCAATGGAGGGCAGTTAGGGCAGACTGGGCCTGCAGGGGAGGACAGTTGGGAGGGGACCCAGGCCTGCAGGGGAGAGCAGTTGGGGGGACCTGGCCTGCAGGGAAGGGCAGTTAGGGGTGACCAGGCCTGCAGGGGAGGGCTGTTAGGGGCAAACAGGCTGGCAGGAAAGCAGTTAGGCATCAATCAGGCTAGCAGTGGAGTGGTTACACCGGCAGTTGGACGTCCCTGGAGGTGTCCCAGATTGTGAGAGGGATCAGGCTGGCAGGCATAAGCAGTTAGGGGCAATTAGGAAGACAGGAAGGCCAGCAGTTGGGTGCTAGCAGTCCTGGATTGTGAGAGGGATGTCCAACTGCTCGCTTAGGCCCGACCCTACTAGGATCGGGTCTAAATGGGCAGTCGGACATCCCCTGAAGGATCCCATATTAGAGAGAGGATCCCATATTAGAGAGGGTGCACCAGGCTTCTAGTCTCTTTATAAGTATTTGACTTCCTATTAAAGCATTCATTGCTCCAAATAATCCACTACAAAGAGTAATTACTAACTTACTTCCTGCTGTTTGAGACAGACTTCACTCAGACCCATACTGTTAACTTTAAATCAATTTAGAACTAAAAGTACAGCCAGAATACAGTAAGTTGGTTGCATTTAAAAAAAACACAACATAGTGGTTTTCAATATCCACATCTAAATCCTTAACACTGCTTAACACTCATTTCATAAAGCAGATGTTTACTTGTTAGATCAAGTTACACATTAACTCCAAGCCCCTACGTTAGACTCAACACTGGACTAAAGTATTTGTTAATAAAGGTGTTTTACTATAAACTAGACCCTAAGTTTTATTAATCCCAGGCAATTTGTTTCAAATCATAGCTCTGTTTACTGTTGTCTTAAAACAATTTTTTAAATCTAATATTAGAAACAGCAGCTCTGCTTCCGCACCAGAAGAGACACCATTGAGGGCGGTCTCTCTGCCCACAGCCATCTCAGCCCGCCCACAACCTTCCCAGCACACCCTCTGTGCTGGTGTGGTGATGGCACGTGCTGGTGTGGAGATGGCACGACGCTTTCTGTTCCCAGACCTGGCGAGTCCTTCCTCCGCTGCATGGCAGGGCCGAAGCTTCCGCCACTGCCGCCATGTGAACTTTAAAACTACAGTGGAAATTGAACCACAGGAGCGACTGTCGCTGCCGCACCTGCCACTGCCGCTGCAAATAAAGGAAATCCACCGAGAACAGAGCTCACTACGCCCTGGGCTCAGGGAGTGGGCGGCCTCAGAACTTAGCCTCCACATCGGCAGCTGCTCGCTTCCGCACATAACGAGACACCTTTGAGGGCGGTCTCCCCGCCTGCAGCCATCTCAGCCCGCCTGCAGCCTTCCCAGCCTGCCCGCCGTGCTAGCAAAGAGCTAGTGCTGTGCCTCCAATTCGCAACCCCAGCGTCCCAGAGGGGCCGTGTGCCCCGGGTGAGCCGTGTGTCCCAGGGGAAGCAGTGGGACCCGGGGAGAGGGGCAGTGTGAACCAGAGGAGGAGTGGACTCTATTCGTGTGGTCCTGAGATAGTCACCATAAAACAAGCAGACTGCCAAATGACAGCGGGGAGGGGAAGGAGACCTGGGGAGAGATAAGAGAACAACTGAAGGTCTGGTATGCATGAATATAAGTACAACCAAGGAACACAGAACCCTGGGTAGGGAGGGCATGAATGGGTGGGGGGGTAATGGTAAGCTATGTACACAAATAATACCTTAATAAAAAAATAAAAATAAAAATAAAAAATTACAAACTGTTGCCAAAACCGGTTTGGCTCAGTGGATAGAGCGTCGGCCTGTGGACTGGAAGGTCCCGGGTTCGATTCCAGTCAAGGGCATGTGCCTTGGTTGCGGGCACATCCCCAGTAGGGGCTGTGCAGGAGGCAGCTGATCGATGTTTCTAACTCTCTATCCCTCTCCCTTCCTCTCTGTAAAAAATCAATAAAATATATTATAAATAAAATAAAAAATAAAGTTAATTTGTAGTGAAAGCTCTAAACATAAACTCTATTTCCATAGTTACTTTGTTGCTATGCAATCACTAAAATAATGAATAGTGTCAAGGTTGGTCATGGTATGCAGATAATTTACAAATGATTTTACTGCTCCTTCTTTCATTTTCATAAAAACACTAGAGGCCCAGTGCACCACATTCACGCATTGGGGGGGGTGGCTCAGCTCAGCCTATACTCTCTCACAGATCACAGTTCGAGACCCCTAGGGGATGTCCGACTGCAGGGATCAGACCTAAACCAGCAGTCCAACATCCCTCTCACAATCCAGGGCCACTGGCTCCTAACGGCTTGCCTGGCTGCCTGCCCAATCACTCCTAACCACTCACCTGCCTGCCCTATTGCCCTTAAGAACTCACCTGCCTGCCTGCTTACCCCTAACCACTCCCCTGCCTGCTTGATCACCCCTAAAAACGTCTGCCTTCCTGAGCGCCCCTAACTGCTCACCTGACTTTCTGATTGCCTCTAACTACCTCTGCTTGCCTGCCTGATTACCCCTAACCACTCGCCATAGCGGCTTTGTCTGGAAGGACATCTTGAATGACATCCAGAAGTTCGTTCATCTGTCTGGTCTAATTAGCATATTATACTTTTATTATTATAGATACCCCTGATGAAGTACTTGGAGCCAATATAATCTAACTTTTAAAAAATAAATAAATAAAGCTTTTACTAACTGCCAGGTGCAAGTCATCAAGGCTACAGCTCTTTAATACCTCCTTAAAAGCTCATAAAATACTGTCATTAATTATTTACTTGTACCTCAAAGCAAAGTTCAATGTAAACATTCAAAATCAGATAAAAAATAAAGAGAAACTATTATCTTCCCTTAGAACTCAGGTTTCAGACATTCAGAAGTATATTTTTTATAATGACTGCAATATTAATACCCCTATGTGCCAGGTACTGTGACAGGCCAGACCTTCTTTCTGCCTCCTTGGGATCCAGACTAGCTCCTGAGACATTACTAGGATATGCCCAATAAATATTATAACAATTATGCATAGTTAAGAGAGGCAACTTCCTCCCTCCTAGCTTAAAAGCCAGTAGGAAAATTCACATGAAATACTCAGGGAAACCAAAAACATGTCCATGTTTTAAACAACTTGCAGGTGACAGGTTTTGTTGCTTTTTATTTGTTTGTTTGTTTGTTTGTTTTGTGTGTGTGTGTGTGTGTGTGTGTGTGTCTGTAGTGGACATTTTGGTTTTGTCCAATTTGAAGGGAAAAGTTCTGAGGTTTCTCTGGTCTCGGGGTGATGCCAGGCCAGGCTTTCTAGGCTAGTTCTGTTAGTGTGTGGGATCCTTGGCTCAGCCTATATCTTGAATCCAAAGCCAAGCAAATCATTCTATGCAAATGGCAGTGGCCCAGCCTGAGCACAGCACACTCATCAGAGGTGTTTGTAAAGCTACAGGTGGTCAGGTTCCACCCAAGACTACTTAGAATGGGAAGTAAAAACAGAAAAAAGACTCCCCAGGCACTTCAGTTGCATGGATTTGGTTAAAAATATTATATTACCTAATCAGGTTACTCAAATCACATTAGGCTGCACTCACATTTGAACTGCATAGGATGTTCATACAGCCTAAAGTTAATTTTCTCCACTGCAGGTGACTAAAATACAGTCACAAGACTGAATGTACTCTTTCTTTTGTGCTAGTTCACAGACTAAACTTGCTAAGATGGTTCAACTTCCATACAAGCTTCAAACTGAGGCCATGGCAAACCCCCTTTGAGAATAAGTATATAGGAAATAGTCAAATATTTGACTGCTCATGAAACAGCTTTACTTGAATGTTTCAGGAGACTAAAGAAAACAAACAAACAAACAAAAAAAACAGGGAAGGAAGCTTATTTTTAAAATATACTGTATTGCCTTAAATATGAGGTCATGACCAATAAGGGAAAAAGGCATTGCACTCAGATTTTCCTGGGTTTAGAAAAAGGTGGCAGCAGGGGAAGTATGTGTGGTTTAATCCACTGCAACAAGAGAAACAGGAATTGAAGTGTGACCCATGCATAACAATAAATTATCTGACCATTGACATTTTTAGATTACTGTACTCTCAGTGAGAGATAAAAACATTTCCTTGATATTTCACAATGTAACCAACATACAATGTTTCAAATATTGCACATTTTTAATCAGTCCCATTTTCTCAATCTTGCCTGCTTTTATACAGTTACAACATGCATTTCTCCTGGCTCAACCCTATTTCCCCATAGCAAAGTCAATTCAGAAAGGAATCCCTTCACTAGATAGGCAGTAAAGATTAAACAAAAAACAATAAAAGGAATAACAAGTACTACAATGTCTTCTATTATCAGACATCCCCATCATAAGATATCACATCAAAATAGAGAAGAGTATAAAGCCTCAAGGAAGACAGCATATGATTAAGTGATGGCGCCTTCTATAACTAGACCTAAATAAATGTAGTTCCTCTTACCACAGGTACACTACACAAATAGGTACACTACACAAATTAAAGGGGATGAAGCAGGTCTTTTTAATGTTGGGGGTGCCAATTTTTGAAGATAAAAGCAAAAGAGGCCTCTATTAACAGATTTGGTTAACAAAAACAAAACTAAAACACTGGCTGCAGCCTAAGCAACTAAGCATCAATTATCAAAAATCATAGTCTTTCCGTACTATATCATAGCATGATAAAAATTATCTAGAATATCTCAGTGTTTTTTTAAAATAACAATGTGAGTTGTATGTACAATTTAATTTCTTTTACTATCTCCTGGAAGCTCAAGAAACCAGCACTTATGGATGCAATCAGAACCATGCACAAATCCAAATGCGAAATCTTGAAATGCCTTAAATGTGCACAGCTCTTCACTGTTTATAACAAATATTCAGATAGTAAAATATTTTCTTTTAGCCTTCCAGGAACCTTATGAAATACTGCCAACATCCTCATTTTACAAATGATAAAGTTGAATCACAGAGATGCTAAACATCTTGCCTAAGATCACTATGAATTCTGATGTCCCCTTCCAAACTCAGGAAAAAAAATGTTTCCCTTACACCCAGGTTTACTATACTACCCAGGCTTTTCTAAGTAACGCAATAAAATCAGGTACTGCTATTGTCATATATGAATGCTGAATGTCATGCCCTCTCTTAAGTTCCACAGCAATGCTTTACTCTTACATTCTCATGTAAAAATCTAATGCAATCTAAGGAACCCTTTCCCATAAAAAAAGGCACATGTGCAAAAGTTCATAGCAGGGTTATTCATGAAAACCAACGCATGGAAACCACCCAAATCTCCATCACTTAATGAATGGATTACAAATTGTTATAGCCGAAACCGGTTTGGCTCAGTGGATAGAGCATCAGCCTGCGGACTGAAAGGTCCCAGGTTCGATTCTGGTCAAGGGCATGTACCTTGGTTGCGGGCACATCCCCAGTGGGGGGTGTGTAGGAGGCAACTGATCCATGTTTCTCTCCCATCGATGTTTCTATCTCTCTCCCTTCCTCTCTGTAAAAAATCAATATAATATAATATATTTTAAAAAATTGTTATATATCCATAACATGGAATATCATTCAGCCAAAAAGAGGAATGGCATACTGACACATGAATAAACCTTGAAAACATTATGCTAAATGGGGAAAAAACGAGTCACAAAACATCACATGCTGTATGATTCCACTTGTATGAAATGTCCAGAATAGGCAAATCAATAGAGTCATAAAGTAGTCTAGGGCTTTAGGTGGATTGGGAAGAAATGGGTGTTGAATGCTCATGAGTATGAGGTTTCTTGTCGGAGTGATGAAAATGTTCTAAAATTGATTGTGTGATGGTTGCACAGCCATGAATATTCTAGAAAGTCACTGAATTGTAACACTTTAAACAGTGTATGATATGGAATGTGAATTATATATCAATAAATATTTTATTTTTAAAAATCCTTTTAAAATGCACATACAAGTAATATTTCCCAGATAATTTTGGAAGGTCTACTAAAGCCCCTAAGCCCATTCAGAGATGCAGACGGAGTCAAAACTCAAGGCCAGCAACACTTAGAAACAAGAATCATCATCCTATTTTCTTTGTTTTACAGTTAATTTTATTTCAGTTTCCCCCACCACAACTACAAGTTTATGTGTCCTACATTTTAAATCTATTAAATCACATGGTCACAGGTTTTAAATATGGATTCATTAAAAACAAATAATAGCGGAGGACTGAGAAGGTGGGGCAGTTCTGTACCGTGCTGCCTTCCACTGGTTAAGACCTCCAAGAGAAAAGGCCTACCAAGGTGAGGATGTCCCTACTGTCACCTGTAGAGGGGCAGCACTGAGCTGGCCAATATTTGTGGTGGTGCTGCTTGTCCTGGCTCAGGGGAAGCGTTCCACTAAGTCTGAAAGACTAAGCCATCGTGGGGACTCTCCGTCACCGCCCGCGGCCTGCTCTGCCAGGCCTTCGCGCACGCTGTGCTGGCGCTGCGCCTTCCATCGGCAGACCCGGAGAATCCTCTCTCCGTTGCCACATGGCCAGGCCAAAGCATCAGACACTACCACCATGAGGATTTTAAAACTACAGGGGAAATTGAGCCACAGGAGCTACCATCGCTGCCGCACCCGCCGCCGCCCCCAAGAATGGGAATCCACCGAAATCAGAGCTCACTACGCACCGGGCTCACAGAGAGTGTGGCTTCAGAAATTAGCCTCTGCATCCACAGCAGCTCCACATCCGCAACAAAGAGGACACCATTGAGGGCGGACTCTCCCCATGCAGCCATCACAGCCCGCCCACAATCTTCCCAGCACACCCACCATGCTGGGAGGGAGATGGAGCGCGCTGGTGAGGAAATGGCACGGTGCCTTCCATTACCCACCCAGGCGAGCCCATCCTCCGATGCCACGTGGCCAAGCCGAAGCTCTCACCACCACCGCCATGTGAACTTTAAAACTACAGTGGTAATTGAACCACAGGAGCGACCGTCAATATTGCACCTGGCACCGCCACCCACCACTGCCGCTGAGAATAAAGGAAATCCACCAAGAACAGAGCTCACCACGCCTTGGGCTCAGGGAGTGGGCGACCTCAGAACTTAGCCTCCATGTCTGCAGCTGCTCCACTCCCACACCGAACGAGACACCTTTGAAGGTGGTCCCCCCGCCTGCAACCATCTCAGCCCAACTGCAGCTGTCCCAGCCTTCCCGCCATGCTAGCAAGGAGCTAGTGCGGCGCCTCCAATATGCGACCCCAACACCCTAGAGGGGCCGTGTGCCCCGGGTGAGCCGAGTGTCCCAGGGGTCCGAGTGCCCCGGGTGAGCCGAGTGTCCCAGGGGTCCGAGTGCCCCGGGTGAGCCGAGTGTCCCAGGGGGCCATGTGCCCCGGGTGAACCGTACCCCCCAAAGGGGAAGGGGATCCCGGGTGAGCCGTGTGTCCCAGGTGGCCGAGTGCCCCGGGTGAGCCGAGTGTCCCAGGGGGCCGAGTGCCCCGGGTGAGCCGAGTGTCCCAGAGGGCCGAGTGCCCCGGGTGAGCCGAGTGTCCCACGGGTCCAAGTGCCCCGGGTGAGCCGAGTGTCCCAGGGGGCCATGTGCCCCGGGTGAGCCGAGTGTCCCAGGGGGCCGTGTGCCCCGGGTGAGCCGAGTGTCCCAGGGGGCCGAGTGCCCCGGGTGAGCCGAGTGTCCCAGGGTGCAGTGTGCCCCGGGCGAGCCGTGTGTACCAGGGGAAGCAGTGGGACCCAGGGGAAGGGGCGGTGAAAGCCAGAGGAGTAGCGGACTCTATTCATATGGTCCTGAGATAGTCACCATAAAACAAGCAGACTGCCAAATGACAGCGGGGAGGGGAAGGAGACCTGGGGGGAGATAGGAGAACAACCGAGGGACTGGTATGCATGAACATAAGTACAACCAATGAACACAGAACTCTGGGGAGAGAGGGCATAAATGGGAGGTGGGGGGGGGGGCAATGCTAAACTATGTACACAGAAAATACCTTAATAAAGTAAAATTAAAAAAAAAGCAACAAATAATATAGTTTTATAAATATAATTTTTAAGAGCTTTAGAAAGAACCTTTAGTAATCGAGTATCTATTATTTACAAGGCAGAGTTGGAGTCCAAATATGTAAATGATATATTTTTTGGTCCTCAAGGAGCTTAAAATCTAAAACGTGAGATAAGATCAATACACAAATAACAATATACAAAATAGTAAGTGAATTATGCATTTAAAAGGTCAGGGAAAATAGCAGAGGAAGAATGATTAAAGGAAAGCTTCTTGGCAGAGGTGGACATTTAATGCTGGATTTGACCTTGAAGAATAGATAGAATCTGAACATGCAGAGGAATAGAAAGAATTTCAAATGAAAATAGAAGCCCACCCTTTGGCCCTCACAAGCCAAAGAGAACTGCTGAATTGGGCAGTTATCTAACAAAGGTGGGATATTAATAAGGTCAGTTGTTCCATAATGTGTGGATGCATGTGAAAAAGAGAAAAACTGGATCAGGGAAACAAATTAGAAGCCTATTACAATAGTATTAAGAAAAGGTTACTAGTCTGATTTAGGGAGTGATGTCCTAACTCAGTAGTCATTTTAAAAGATCAAAGCATCCACAATTTTCAGACATGCAGTACATACTCATTTAAAGTTCTGCCAATATAGAAGCCAGCTATAGTACAATCGTGGTGCATATGACCCTTGAGAAACCCCATCTACAACATAAGTTTTGAGATTTCAAAGTAGCATTTAACATGAAGTTTTTACTACTTTAGCTTATGAGATTAGGAAAAGCACCAAAAGCTCCTTTAGGCTCCTTTTCCTCCATTAATTATACAGAAAACAGTTGATATTCTTTATAAGTTTACAGTAAAACAATCCTGATAAGAGTTGGATGACAAACTTGCACGTGACCAAGTAAACCTCAACTCCAAGACTAAAAGACCTTAGATAAAATGGCATCTGTAATAGCAAATCCCAAAGGGACAGGTGACCTTGTTGAGCACAACATAATTTCCTTGAAATGGTTTTATTTCTATTGTGAGCCTGAGGTGATTGCAGGTAGCGCATAACCTCAGGTAGTTTTTATAGATTTACCACGTAGACAGGCACCGGACAAATAGCATAGGTGCTTTTACCTGCCTGAAATGGATTCCTCATTGCTCAGGAGAGACAAAGAGAAAGCTGGAGGCTACCTACAAGGTTTCCTTCCTTGGGAAACACAAAGCGAGGTCAAACACTGGGACTGGGAAAAAGAGGGTAGGAGTCATGAGAGCCCTTCAAAGAAAAAGCCCTGCCCAGATCTCCACAAGCCAGTTTCCCCAGGCCCAGAAAATTAACCCTGAGCCCTATTACTCCCAATTCCCCCCCACCTCCAGAGAGACCCTCCAACTCCCTCTCCCCTTCAGCTCTTGGCTCACTTGTCCCGGATGATGGTTTGCAGCTCCCGGATCTGCTCATTCATGGGTAGCAGCTTAAGCTGAGCCCCAATCTGCCAGGAGAGTTGGCTGTCCCTTAGGAGGGAGTCGCCGGCCGATGCGTCGTAGTTGCCACTGCCACAGTCGTGCTCTTGGTTGAGGCTGGCGCTGCTGCAGGCCTGAGGGCTCCCCTCCCCCAACACACTAGAATGGGCATGACAGGTGAGGAGAGTCGGTTTGGCCTTGGAGGTGTTGTTTCCCACCACATAATCTGGGATCAGGTCGCCAGGTCGCGGCGGCTCAGGGCTTGGGGTAGAGGCAGAGTTTACTTGTTGGTTGTGACAGGGAATAGAGTCCGGACACCGTAACTCCGTGGCCATACACCGACCCCGGGCTGCCCCCGCAGCTACCAACCCTTAAGAATAAAGGAGAACAGGGAGAAAGGGTGCGTGCTCACGTGCTCTGTGCTCTACCGGTAGCCCCACTTCCTAGGAAATTATAGCCTCGTCGCCCTCTCACCCCCTAGAACTCCTCCCGGCTCCTTTGGCCACGTCCTCTCCCAGCACCGCCCACCAACCTGCAGCCTGCTAGACATTCTATTGGCTTCTCATCCTGCCACTCTGCGGCAGCACACTGTTAGTTAACCCTTTCAGTTACTCCAGTGTTGTGAGTTTCCACAGCTAGATAGGAATATCAGTTGAGGCAAAAGATGCTTAATTTCAGGGATTTTCGGGATCCCCGGAGGTTCTGAATGCAGAACTTTGGGTGAGTTTTCGAGCTAGGAAAAACTAGGGGGATGACAAAATGACACAAACAGACTTTGTTTCTTGACAGAGAGCTTATACTTAACTACATCTTCAGTTAGCTTCTCTATGTGATCGAAAGGACCAAAGTTCTGCCACTCTGAAGCTGCTTTTGGGGGTATTGAGTTTAAGCTGTTTATTAAAAAATAAGACTTAGAAAAAACCTACCCAAGAAACTTAAAGAACCTGATTCAAGTAGAATTTAGGGTGTTCCCTTTAGCTTAATTTGAATTAAGTATGATAAACAAGAGAGCTTCTGGCAGGGACCTGGTAGCTAGAAACCCCCTATGTCCGAATGTTTCTGAATTACCTAGCAAGGATGTTTTTGCCATATGTATTTTGCTCTTCCTCAACTACCTGAAAATCCCCCATTTTCACTTCTGAAATCTAATGTCCTATTCCTCTCCTTTTCTCATTTGTTCAAAATGTCTTATATACCTAATGTTGCCTCATTGTCTTTGGAAATTTTATGGATTTATTATATCTGTGTGAATTCCCCAGGTGCATGCATTAAACTTTGATTTTCTTCAGTCACTCTGTCTTTATTCACTTGGTAATTAGCCCAGCCAGAAGAACTTAGAAAGTGGTATGAAAAGTATTCATATAGTTTAGCCCCCACTTAACCAAAAGAGAAAGTAAAAATATGCATAGAATGCTGCCCAAGAACCTGCCCTCTACTACCCTGTTTCCCCGAAAATAAGACAGTGTCTTATATTAATTTTTGCTCCCAAAGATGCGCTAGGTCTTATTTTCAGGGGATGTCTTATTTTTCCATGAAGAAGAATACGGTACACATTTATTGTTAAATGAAAATAAAGGAAATGCATTACCTGTATACGGTATGGTAGTACGGTAGTTGTCAACACAAACCAGACAAACTGTGAATCCTACAGTATCAAGAATTTACTCATTTATTCAATGACAATCATGTCATCATCTTCTGGAACATCATCATGACAATCAAATTCCTGAATTTCCTGGTGAATTTCTTGTGACTCCATTTCTTTCAGAATCAGTGGACCAAATCTCTCATGTTTAGCAATAGCACTGTCTTTAAATGAGTACTTCTTGTCAAGGTAGCCTGCTCGCAGTGCATTTGCAATGCAACTGTCAGTGATTTTCTCCCATGAATTCTTCATCCAAGTCACAACTTCTTGCAGTTTAGGTTTCACAAAGTTTCCACGCTGGTCTCTCTCCATTCACACAGCAGTGACGTCAGGACTCCGCGTAACGTCACTGGTTGCTAGATGCCAGTCGGGGCAGCCCTAACGACCAGTTTATGGTAAATTAATTTTCATTCTGAGACAGAGCCTGGGGGCCTTATTTTCGGGGGATGCCTTATATTTCACTCAGAAGGAAACCTGTAAGTGGGTCTTATTTTCGGAGGATGTCTTATTTTTGGGGAAACACGGTAGACTGTTCAACCAGTTTCAGCTTCCCAAGTGTGCTCCACTGCTAGCGTTTTCATTACCTGCATTGGTTGGATCCTACACTGCACAAACACTATGGGGATTCTGATAGCATTTTAGATCCACTACTGGGGCAGGATGGTAAGAAGCCAAGAACATTCCTTAACAACAGGGAAACTGAGACAACTGATTCAAAATGGCCTCATCCACCACCCTGAGTCGCCTTCCCCCTTCTCCCTTGCATGACCACTCCCTTAAGCCTTAAGCCCTCAGGACAATGAGGTTCTGAAAAGCCTCAGGTCTGGTTGACAACAGAGACAGAGTGTTGGTCCAACTAGAGACAACATCTAGGCCTCAGTTATGTTTCAGCTCCAGGCCCAGAAAAGCAGCAAAACCAGAGCAACAACATAGCTGGCATCAAGCTCAGCTGCAAGAACTAATGACCTCCTACCTTAGTACAACCCTGAAGGTATACGCATGGAAAGCTGATTAATATTCTATTGAGACCCTCTGCTTGGACCTCCCCTAAAATTCCTGCCTGTACCAAACAGATAAAACCCTTTAAGAGAAAGAACCCAGTGGTGCTCTCTCTCTCTCTCTCTCTCTCTCTCTCTCTCTCTCTCTCTCTATATATATATATATATATATATATATATATATACTCTGTCTCTACCCCAAGCCCCGAGCCACTGTTGACTTTATTTTTTAATATATTTTATTGATTTCTTACAGAGAGGAAGAGAGAGGGATAGAGAGTTAGAAATATTGATGAGAGAGAATCATCGATCAGCTGCCTCTTGCACACCTCCTACTGGGGATGTGCCCGCAACCAAGGTACGTGCCCTTGACTAGAATCGAACCCGGGACCATTCAGTCCCCAGGCCGATGCTCTATCCATTGAGCCAAACCAGTTGAGTTTAAATTCAGTCTTAGAGTCTATAGCATGCCTGTGCTTCCATCCATTATTTTCTAAGGTGTGCAGCTTTGCTTTATTTCTCTTAAGCCTTAAAGGTTGCCAGGAGACTTGCAACCAGAGGAGAAGTAGGCAGCAGCAACTCTTTCAGGGCTAAGCCCCTGAACCTGTCTCCAAGGGCCCTTCTTTTGTCTCTGTAACTTGTTTCCTGCATCCATGCTGCAACACAGCTGGCTCATTTCTGCCTCTTATGACTTTCTTTCTAAAAGTCTAAATAAGCTTTCACTAGAGTTGATGTTATGGAGAGACCCCAGAAAAGACCACCAAGATGCCAGATCAAAATTTATGCCTTTATTAACGAATTTGAATCCGGGCTCTCCCCCTACTGTCGCAGCAGTAAGAAAAAGAAAGAGAGAGCCCCGAGCACACAGGAAAGCCTGCTTTTATCCTTTTAGGAGTTTGTTTTGAGACCTTGGCTTAGGCTAGCTGGCAGTTGTTTTGCAAAGGTGGGGGTAGATATAGCTGACCAGGCAGAGTTCTTTGTCTGTCTTAGGGTCATGATAATCTATAACATTATGAGCTATGAGAAATTCCACTAGTACAGTAACATCATTAAAAGTTTGCACAATACCTGGGGTGGGGGGCTTATTTTTAGTTTAAGCGGTTTCTGTTTGTGCTGCCTTGCGATTACTTGGAACAGGACATACCCGGGGGTTGGAGATTGCAGATAGAGTCAGCCCATGGCTAACATAAAGCACATCATGCTACATTCTCTGCCGTGGACCTGGCCTTCATTCCTCCCCTGGGCTGGAGCCCTGCCCCAACAGGGTCCTGCCAGCCATAACATTCCCTACTGGTCTTATCAGGGAATCAAATCCTTGATTCCGATGGCCCCCAGTCATCCTCCATGGCTAGGTTATGATATTGGGTCTGGAGGACCATTAGTTTTACTGTCTGGATTCTATCCTGTATAAGACAGACCAGGCACTGGAAAATACAGGGGCCAAAGGCCAGTCCCAAGACCACTAGCATAATAGAGCCAGCCATCGAACTCAGGAGAGCTGCCAACCATGGAGACCAGGAGAAGAGGCCCCGAGACTAGCTCCCCTCTCGCTGCCCCCCCCTAACACCTCCCCAGCTGGCTCAAGCTCTCCTCAATCAGGCAGGCAGGCAGGCAGGCAGATGAGTGGTTAGGAGCCAAGAGTCCCAGATTTTGAAAGGGATGTCTGACTGCTGGATTAGGCCCATTCCCAGTAAACCAGCAATAGGGCATCCTTCGAGGTGTCCCAGATTGGAGAGGGTGCAGGTTGGGCTGAGGAACAACACCCCTGCTGTGCATGAATTTCATGCACCAGGCCTCTAGTTTAATTATAATGTGCCTTGGTGTCGATCTTTTGGGATTTATTCTGCTTGGGACTCTGAGAACTTCTTGGATTTGTGTGGGTTTGTTTCTTCCATTTACCAGGGAAGTTTTCTGTCATTATTTCTTCAAACAGGTTTTCTATTCCTTACTCAGTTTCTCTCTTTCTGGCAGCCTTATTATGTGGATATTGTTTTGTTTCGTGTTGTCCCAAAGTTCCCTTAGGCTCTCCTCCTGCTTTTTAATTTTTTTTCTAGAAGCTTCTCCATTTGGGTATTGTTCCCCCACCTTCTCTTCTAGATCACTGATGTGGTCCTCTACTTCTTCTAGTCTACTCTTGATGCTTTCTATTGAGTTGTTTACAGCAGCAATATCATTTTTCATTTCTTCTTGGTTCTTACTCATATTGTCGAATTTGTCTTCTATTCTTTTCAGCCACCTTATGACCATTTCTCTGAATTCTTTTTCTGACAGGTTGCTTGCCTCCATTTCCTTTACTTCCTTTTCTGGTGATTCTTGCTTATCTTTCATATGCAGGCTGTTTCTTTGTCTTTTCATGGTCTCTCTTCTCTGGATGTCTGGTTATGTAGTTCTCTATCTCCTGCATTTATTTAAAGGCACAAAATACAACAAAACCAGTTACAACACACAAGGCACTGAACAGAAATGTATTCACAATATTAAAAACACCAAATAAAGGTGACCACCAGAGAAAGGCAAATTAGGGGATAGGGGAGAAAGAATAAGATGAAAAAAATGGAGTGCTAAAATGAAGTTGGGAAAAGGAAGAAAAAAGTAAGAGAGAAAAGAAAGAATAAGAAAGAAAAGGGTAACAGACTATATATGTGGGAAGAAAACTCCAATAGAACAACCACTAATCCCAGCAAATGCCAGCAACAAGTACCTGGAGATTAATAAAAACTACAAAGAACCACTAATATCAAGGGAGGTAGGGAAAACAGAACCAAAAAAGAAAAAAAAAACCCACAAAACAAAACAAACAAACAAAAAAGAATAAGCAAAACAATCTCACAGAAAAGCATAAAAAATCTATATAATCAACATTCAAGCAAACAACAACAAAAGGATACAGAGAAAAACAATTTTTGGATAGTTAAGACATAGAAAAGAGAGGTGTGTATGGACTTGGAGCAGCAAATTGGAAATTAAAATATAACTAAAGTGAAATTTTAACAGAGAGTAAAATGAAAGAATAGGGAAAATCTAAAGAAGGAAAAGGGTAAGAGAAATAGGACACCAAAGGTGAAAGGTTAGAAAGAGAGTGATGACATAAAGGTGGAGTTGAGATAGAGTAGAACAATGCTAAAGGAAAGGTGAAAATACAATGTAGAACAGTAATCCCAAAGTAAAATAAAGAGAAAATAAATTGACACTTTAAAAAAATGGTAAATAGTAGTAGTAATAATACTGGTAGAAAATAAAAATGTAATAATTAAAAAGGTAAAATCAGCCGAAACCGGTTTGGCTCAGTGGTAGAGTGTTGGTCTGTGGACTGAAAGGTCCCAGGTTCGATTCCGGTCAAGGGCATGTACATTGCTTGCGGGCACATCTCCGGTAGGGGGTGTGCAAGAGCAGCTGGTCGATGTTTCTCTCCCATCAACATTTCTAGCTCTCTATTTCTCTCCCTTCCTCTCTGTAAAATATCAATAAAATATATATATATATATATATATATATATATATATATATATATATATATATTTTAAAAAAGGTAAAATCAAGTGAGAAAAAAATAAGATAGTTCCTTAAGTAAAAGATGAAAAAACAAACAAACAAACAAATAAAATGTGCAGTAGTAAAGGTCATTCATTCCCTTTATTGTTCTGTTTGGCACTCCTGTTTCCCAGTCAGGACAGTATTGTAATTCCCTGCCTTCCATTGTCCCTCAGTGTTGTATGCCAATTCTGATTTGTAAGAAGGCAGTGTCTTAATTTCTTGTATTTCTTTATTTGTGATTACACAAGAGTCAATTTGTGATTCAACCCCTGGGTGGCAGCGTTTCTGGATTGACCTCCAGGTCTATAGTCCTCTCTAGCCAGTGCTTAGATCCTGCTTTCCCTGTGGCACTCAATACCGGTTTGTGGGAGTGGGCTGCCCCAGAGCTGGCTCTCCGACTGTCACTCCCCACTCAGATACCCAGGTTCCAAAAATACAACTTCCCCCTGCAGTCTCCCAGCGTGTCTCCAACTGGGTGATCCTATGTACTGGGCTTAATAATCAGAAGCAAGGATTTAAAGAAGAAAAAGCCCAAGCGTGTGAAAAATGGGGCTGCATGCAAATCTGCACAGTCCCCTTTTCCCCCTTGAGTCTAAACAGCCGGCACACTTTTAAAAATTTTAGACTGTCCTTCTGCGTCAGATCAAAATGGGTTGCTTGTTAGAGATCCTTTCTATTAGCAGCTCTAAGGACCCCCTTCCACATTCACAGATCACGCCAGCCCCAACAGCCATGGATTTTTCTAGGCACAGATGTCCCTGGTCCTCCAGCTCCCGTAGTGAGCATATCTTTCTCCCGCTGGGACCAGATACCTCACCTTATCCCAGGCGAAATCTGACCTTCCCATGGTGGAGTGTAGAGCTCTTTCTGAATCTGTGTGTTTGTGCCATTTGGGGACAGGTGTTCTGGGGTTCGCAGCTGATTGGTGGGTGCCGCAGTTGTAGATTTTCAGGTTTCCGATAAGATCCACTTTCCCCTTCAAGATGGCATGGTCTCCGCGTCCCAGCCAGTGGCTCTGGGTGGGAATCCAGCAGCAGTGGAGGCTGTCCGGTCAGGAGAGTACTATCAAGCAACCCCCACCTTCTCCTGGAGTATAGCTGTTCCTTATCTCACCAAAAAACACTCCCCATGTGACCCTCAGCTGTTCTTGCTTTCTGCTCTGGAACAAGGTTTGGGTCATCTGCTTATTCTGCCTCCATTATTTCAGTCCCTGAACTTATTTTTATTTGCTGTTTGGTTCTCAGATGAGGTGCAAGAAAGATCCATCTACTCTGTTACCATCTTGAAAACCACCTCTCCTTTTCTTGAGGGGAACATTCATTGAACATTTATTCTCCTTTAAGCACCACACTGAGTAATTTAACTTGATCATCATCTAATTTTATCCTCTCAAAAAGCTCATATAAAGTAGGTTCTCTTATAACCCCTACTTTTCAAATGAGAAAAGGGAAGCTTAAAAGTTGCCCTAGAATACATAGCTTGGAAGAACTCATAACCAGCTCCAAAGGGTCTCACTTCAAAGCCCATTCTCCTACGGTAGCACTGTGCCATAGAATGCTTTAATTATAGTTGTTTGAATAAAATTTTTAAAAACTCATACTAAGTTTTCATTATTTTTAACCTAATAAAGCTTTAGGGATTTTAGTCAATTTTATTGCTTTACTTTCAGGGGAAAATATTTTGCAAATTTATAAATGAGCTTATTTATTTGCACACTATACAAAATAATCATATTTTAATACTTCTCATATATGATAATAACATGTATTAGTTATCTACTGATGGACACTTGGGCTCCTTCCATGTCTTGGCTATTATAATTAATGCTGCAACTAACAAAATGCTGCATATATAGTTAGGTCGCCGAAGGAGGAAAGCACGATGTCAGAATGGTTAGGTATTGTGAATTTATTCGATCATCTGCACACTAGGTGGCTGAGCCTGGATGGCTTCATCACCCCAGTGACGGGAGTCAGTGGTTTTTAAAGGACTTTTGGCAGGCTTTTCCTGGGCTGAGAATTCTCTGTGCTGGTCCGGATTCTGGGAAGTCCAGAGGGGAGAGATAATGGTCTTAGCAAGTAGAATGTGGTCTGAGTAAGTGGAATGTCCATTGTGAAGTTCCTAAATGTCAGTTCCCAGGGTAGGGGGTATTAATTCAATTATTTGATCAGACCTGACATTCCAGCCTTTTTATCTTATGGAATAGGGATGAAGGTGATATCTTCCGTAATTACTTTCTGCTGAGGTGGGATGTCGAGATCACATGGGAATGGACTATGATAGTAGTGGGCTAGATGAGGGTTCACAGCAGCATGACTCCCCCAAGAGACTGGTTGGTGAAGTCTTGAAAGTGGTTCCATTGAATGACTTGGGAGGTAAAAGCTGGTACTGTGGCTGCCACAGTGTCACTTGTCTGGTTTTACTGCTTTTCTGGGCCTGGAGCTAAAATAAAACTGATGCCTAGATGTTATCTTTAGGAATGAAAAGATCAGGGTTGTAAGTTGCCTGACAAGTGGTATGGAAGGAGAGGGTATGTTACCCTGGGGGTGAGGTTCTTGTTTTCCTAGTTTCGCCCCTTGATAGGCATCCAAAGCTTTCTTGTGGGTCCTGAGACAGGATTTCAAAATAGGATGAGCAGTGATTAGTCCCCCTATGCCAGTTCTGACCTCTGCTGTAATGCCAAGGATTATTAGGAGATGGATTATCTAAACTGCCCTTTTGTCGGACATGGTGGGTTATGGGGAGAAGTAAAGACTGATTATTGGGGGCTCCAGCTCCATTGGGTGAGAGAGACGTGAGAGTAAATGTTCCTGTCCAGTTGGTGGGGAAACAGATATATGTGTTCTCCCTACAGAGGAAGAATCCTTAATCACGGAGACAAGCTGAAAGTTATATAGAGTAGAGGTGGACTAAAGGGTATGAGATTCACTTTCCCAATTCCACGCTCCACGCTGAGAGGGTAGTTGCCATGGCACTAGGAATAAGGGGTGACAAATGAGTGGTTGAGATTTTATTGCAGTAAAAGTGGGAGGGAATGCCAGAATGGGCTGTTATCCAAGGGAAGAGAGAAAGGGAAGGAAAGGAGCAATTGAAGCCATGGGCCTGATAGTTGGATAAGAAGTAAAATTGGCCAAAACAAGTTTGGCTCAGTGGATAGAGCATCAGCCTGCTGACTGAAGGGCTCCGGGTTCGATTCTGGTCAAGGGCATGTACTCTGGTTGAGGATACATTCCCAGTGGTGTGTGTGCAAGAGGCAGCTGATCGATGTTTCTAATTCTCTATCCCTCTATCCCTCTCTCTTCCTCTCTGTAAAAAACCAATAATATATATATATATATATATATATATATATATATATATATATATATATATATTTAAAAAAGAAGTAAAATGGACTGGCTGTAGGAAATAACCATTGGCTTTTGGGAAGACCTGATATTCAACCCATTGGGACCAGTGGCTGTTTGATAGATCTTTAGTTAACTGTAATGTTGCAAGATGATGATGGAAGATGGCCTTTTGTTACATTGCTGTGGGACATTGTAAAGCATAAAGGGGATTGGGCAATTAGTGGAGTGTGTAGAGTGATAGGACCTGTGACCAGGAGGGAGGAAGGAGCTACCTTAGTAAGAAATAGAATATAACTACAGAAAAGAAGGGAGGCTTGATTTGCCTTGGTTATAGGATAATTACCTAGAAGGGTGTCTGCCTTTTTGAGAAATATAGTTCCCTTTTCCTTTTTATAAGCTGGAGTTATTTTTGCCTGATTCCATCTCTTGGTTAGTATAGGGGTGCTGGTATATACTGAAAAGGAGAGGGAAAGGCTGAGGCAGCAATTCCTAACTAAGGAGGGAATGGGTAAGGTTAAGTTCATTCGAGATGACTGGAGGTGAGAATGTTCCTTATGGGTGTAGGAGAAGAGGGTTGGAATAGGATGAGGAGAGCTAATTCCCACTTCCAGGGTCAGGATTGTCCAATGTGGGCAGGGAAGGGTATGTTTAGGATCTATAAAGAAAGAAATCTTGTCCCACAGGTAATTGATGTCCCTTTGTAGAAGATAGTCCCATGGAAAGATGAGAATCCTGATGCAAAGGGAGAGGGGGAAGTAGCTAAAACCTGGAGGATTTGTATTGGGAGAGGAGGTGGGCTTTCATGGAAGTCATTGTTAGAGTATATAGGGAGCACCTGCAGGAGTGCTCACTCATTCGTCCTCTTCTTCTGGGATATGAGTAAGGAAGAGTTTGGTGGGCCCAATCTGGTGGCTGTAATATTAAGTGGACTCCAGATCATGTGACGGAGGTGTTCCTGGGACGGGTTTTAACCTGGAAAGGTGGAACCATGTGGTATGCCCTGATAGTTTAGCTATTACAGAAGACTGGAGAAAAACCAAACCATGCTTTGATAAAGAGAGTTAATTATGTGCAGGCCCCCCAACATGGAGAAAACTTTTTCTAGTTATTTGTTTTCCAAATTTGGAATGAGACTTCTGGACCTTCTGAGAAAGAAGGCCTGCATACTGGGAAGAAGCCATGAGACCATATCTCAAGATCTTCCCTGGTGCCTGTACTGATAACTCTGGGACATAGTTTATGGCTTCTCTGGAATGGGAATAGTCTCATTTTCCTTATTATTTAAGCAAGAAAGCATTTACAGAAGCCAAAGTAGCAGGGTTAAGATTTTAAATAGCAGTTTTTATATAAGATGGATGCTTCATAGCTCCAACTGGGGCAGTCAGAGTACAGTACCTGATAAAGGCCTTACCATCAGGGCTATAAATTTTTGGATTTCAAAAATTTGAGGGATTTCCTTTAGGAGGAGTAGAGGAGATGCCTCTTATAAAAGCTGAAGGAAGACCTGATCAGCATGTTGCTCAGTAATTGTCAGATGAGATTTAAAATGGGGACATATTCTCCAAGAAGGGTCTCTGGGGAAGGGAAGTTTCCTAATAAAAAAGGTCTTCCATATATGAGTTCAGAGACTAAGAAAGGAGGTTGCATGAGTGATTTCCCTGATGTACATAAAGGCTAGAAGTAGGAGAGTAGTTTAAGGTTCTTTAGTTTCAAGACTTAATTTAGTTAGGTGAAACTTAGTTAAGAATTTGCCTTTTTCTTTGCCTGAAGATTGGGACTAGTAGGAGGATGTCAGTTCCACTGGATGTTCAGAGTGAAGGATACCTGTTGAGTTATTTGAGATCTGAAAGCAGGTCCATTTTCTGATTGTAAAGAGGTGGGTCAGACATAGTGGGGAATGGCTTCTACCCACCATGAGACAGTATCTATGAGGGTTAAAAGATATTTAATTCTTTTAGTAGGGGGCATGTGAGTGAAATCAACCAGCCAGTCTTGTCCAGGAATTTGGCCCCTTAACTGATGAGTGGGGAAAGAAGGAGATCTGACCTAACCTGTCCTTGGAGGGATACTGAGTAACAAGTAGAACAGGTTTTGGTGATGTCTTGCAGTAGGAAGGCTAGGATAGAATATGTGATGAGGGGTTTTAGGCCTGTATCCTATATGTAGGGAATTGTGAATAAATAGCCTATTAGATATCATAGGTATGTCCCTGGAAAAGGATATATTTTCCCTGAAATTTTAACCATGGATATTCCTGAGTGGCCCCAAGAATTAATAGGGACTGAAGTTCCTCTGAAGTGTATTAGGATGTTATAAGAGGTAAAGCTAAGAGCTGGGGAGATAGGTGAGGATTACCCGCCCTCCCCCCCAAAAAAGAATGTAACCCTGTCTTTTAAAAAAACACACCATATATATATATATATATATATATATATATATATATATATATATATATTGATTTTTTACAGCGAGGAAGAGAGAGCGATAGTTAGAAACATCGGTGAGAGAGAATCACATCCATCAGCTGCCTCTTGTACACCCCCTACTGGGGATGTGCCCGCAACCAAGGTACATGCCCTTGACTGGAATTGAACTCCGGACTCTTCAGTTCGCAGGCCAACGCTCTATCCACTGAGCCAAACTGGTTCGACAATGTAACCCTGTCTTTAAACATGAATTTTATATACATTTACATTTTACTATCTCTCAGCTAATCTAGCTGTTCTGTAATAATAAAGGATGCTGCAAAAAACAAAGGGAAGAGCTAGAGAGGCAAAGCAGCGGAGTAAAGCTGTATGTGAAACTGTCCCAAAAGCAACAGACCAGTGGATAACTGCCACCAGGTTGGCACAATCAGCCAAGTAAAAGCACTTACAATATGAAGAGGCCGTGAATCTCTAGGATGAAGCCCCTTCCCTGGGGAAATGAATATTTGTAGTTTAATCTACCCCAAGTGTTAGTGTACAGGAGAGTGAAGATGTGTGCATGCACCATGGACAATAGGGGGGTAGGGGAATATGTAGGGAGGGGTTTGGGATGGGAATGGGGGGATAAGGACAATTATGTGATACCATAATCAATAAAAATTAATTTAAAATAAAAATAAATAAATAAATAAAATACAAGAAGAAAAAAAAAGAATCCCCCCCCCCCCAAAAAAAAAGAATATGCAAAGGGAAAATGCAGAGTGGAGTGTGGCACTGAGTTGGAGGTGGTAAGAGGAGAGTGAAATGATGAAGATGAGGTTGCTAGACTTAGAAAATTTAATATTTGATATATATCTGTATTAAAAAATGGAACAAAATAGATACAGAAACATAGAAGCATGAAACAAACTGACGAACTTCAAGAGAAGGCGGGGGTGGGGTGGGTGGTTAGGGAGAGATTAACCAGGGAATTTACATGCATGTATGCATAGCCTACATTGTGGTGAAGGCCTGGGAGGGGCTGGTGCGTTGTGGAGGGGATCAATGGGAAAAAACAAAAAAAGCGAAGGGGATATGTGTAATGCTTTCAACAATAAAGATAGGTTAAAAAATAAAATTAAAAATTGAAAAAAATGATACATTTATTTATCTGAAATTCTAATTTAACTGCGTATCTTGCATCTTATTTAGCAAATCCAAGGAAAGAGAAAAAACAAACAAAACAGTATTGTGTACGAAACACGGGGTTTCTTTTAGGATACATGAACTTCATACCCGGTTGTGTACGAAAAACTCTCAGAGAAGCTACTTCCGGTCTTGGGCCCTGGGAAAACGAAGGGGGAGGGGAAGAAAGGACTGAGGCAACCAAGTTCAGTCCTCCAGTGTCCCACAATCCTCTGCTCTCGGTTCCTCTTTCCTCGCTCAAGATGGCGCTGCTCGCGATACATTCTTGGCGCTGGGCTGCCGCGGCGGCTGCTTTCGAAAAGCGTTTGCACCTCGCGATTCTGATACGGCCTCTGGTGTCTGTGCGCGGATCAGGTCCGTATTGGGGGTCACGTCAGCTCGGCGTCCCAGGAACCGCTCCAAATTCCCAGGTGAGATGCCTTTCACATGGAAAAGTAGGGTGAAGGGCAAGGGAACCCATGGGGGAAATGTTGCCCTCTTAACCTCAGATCAGAGAAGGAGCCAAGAAGAAAGGTTGTCAGGGCTATCTCGGAGTAGCGGTAAGTGAAGTAAATTAGGGTTAGTAATTTGAGAAAGGGGCGAAGGGGTACAGCAAATAGGAATGGGACGGGCGGTTCCGGACAGAGGTCACCCCAAACACCCGTAACTCTCATAGGATCTACAGTGTTCTCTCTTAGTTTAAGAGATGGAGTGGACACCATTCCCATACTGTTTACCTTGGTAAATGCAAGGAAAACTGACTACTTTCCAAAGTTAGTAATGGAATTTGGGACCAATTTGCCAATGGTTCTGATTTTAGTCAGAAGTAGCATTTGGAGAGTACTCAAGAAGATGGCAAACTAGGTATAAACAAGCGGCAAATTGAGTTGGCACCAGTTATCCCGCTTGCTGGCAGGGCTCCTTGATAAGCTAAAACCGTAATTATCTTTTTCTCCAAAACATAGACCGTCCTAAATTTATATGTAAGCATGATTGTCCTTTGAATAGAAAATAGTGCGCTTCTGAGTACACAGGTCGCTTTGGAAGCCATATAAAGCTACTTATCTTTAACTACTGAATGTAGCTATGGTTATAGTGTCTCTTAATATTTGTGTACATAATTATCTGTCAAGAACAGGGTTTTAAAATTTTTGCACTTGCTCTACTTAATTCAGTCTATCTTTTTATTTCTTATATATCAACCAAACATTTAATTGCCATCACCTGTTCATCAGTATTACTAAAATATTATCAGCTTTGTATGAGAAATAACCTCTTGAAATTTTGATTCTTCATCAACAAATATTTAATGTCTACCGTGTACATAGCACTATGCTACATAATAGGGTACTAAGAGAAACACGTTAATGCCTTCAAGATTGGTCAGTTTCATTAAGGAGATTGGATCTATGCATTTATATAAGAGTCACTAAAAAACAATGTAATAGTTGTAGTTGCTCTAGGCATCCAGAGGAAATAGTGATAATGAAGGGGCCAAATTATAGAATGGATCTCATACTGGTGATAGAACTGGGAGAACATTCCAAGCAGGGACAGTAGGTAATGATGCTAGTCATGTGGAATGAATTCATTCATTCAACAATTAATGAACACCTTTATAGCAGTGAACAGAACATAATATAGGCCCTGTACTTAATGTTTAATAATCTAGTAGGGGGAATAGATTAAGTAAACAGGCAATTATAATACAATAGTGCAATGATGGGAAAGGTCCAAAGTACTGGAAGATATACATGAGGGGCATCAAGTCTGATCTTGAGGTTGGGAAAATTGCCTTCAGTGATGGATACAAAAACAAAGACCTGAAACATTAGGAGAAGTTAGCTAGTTAAAGAGGGAATAGCATGTGCAAAAGCCCAAAGGTAAGAGAAAACATGGACCTTTTGCAGAACTGCATATGGTTTAGACTAGTGAGTTCAAGATGGGAAGTGGCAGATTAGGTTAGAGAAGCAAATCCAGATAGTTTTATTTAGGTTTTAAAAATACTTTATTGTTGAAAGTTTGTAACATGATCTCCTGGGAACAATTCTTGTTCTGTAGTCCTCTAATAAGCCAAATAAAATTAAGATAAAATTTGTAGGACTTTGTCAGTCTGGAAGAATGAAGGAGAAAAGAAGTCAGTAGGTGTTTCAGAGGAGGTGATGGCAAAAAAATATTAGCGTTCTCTTTTCCTGAACACTATCACCACAACTTACTTTCTCCACTCTGTCCTCTTGACTCTACCATTTCCTTTGATTACAATGTCTGCGATGTGAAAAACAAGGGAAAGATGTTTGTTTCCTTTGCTTTCTACTTCTCAGAGGCATTCAACTCTTGTCATCTTTTTAAAAAAAATGCATATAACAGGGAGATGAAGGAACTATTATAAAGCTTTTAAAGTATAACCTGATCTAATGTGAGGCACATTCAAATCACTTAGTGACTTGTGATTGGATTACAAAGTAAATATTGAATGCAAACTTTTAGGACAATCATTAGTATGTAGCATACTATTTTAGAGCTGGAAAGAAACCTTATTGCTATGTTTATTATACAATGTTAGTGGGTTGGATCAGCACTTTTTTAAAGGTGAAATTCAGTAGAATAGGAAAGGAAGTATTGCCTTATATATATAAAAGAACATAATTGCTCTATGTATTTTTAAAAAAAATATATTTTATTGATATTTTACAGAGAGGAAGGGAGAGAGGTAGAGAACTAGAAACGTCGATGAGAGAGAAACATCGACCAGCTGCCTCTTACACACCCCCTACCAGGGATGTGCCCGCAACCAAGGTACATGCCCTTGACCGGAATCGAACCCGGGACCTTTCAGTCCGCAGACCGATGCTCTACCACTGAGCCAAACCGCTTTCGGCTATACTTTTGTTTTATATGTTTATACACACACACACACTCCCACATGTATATGATTACTGGATGCATTGTAAATGTTTTTCACACTAGAGCCTGTGTGTAATATGGTAGTTATTAGCTTCATTTGTCTGTTTAAATTAAGTTAAAAACTTGATTTCTCAATTGCCACATTCTACAGTCTGAATAGCCACATAGATATGGAACATTTTCATCATTGTAGAAAGTTCTGTTGAACAGTGCTGCAATGGAGAGAATACCATACATATCCAGCTCTTCTAATTCTGCAGATGAGGAAACCTAATAATTGACAGCCTTGAGGCCATTCATTCATTTATTGTCTTCTGGGTGTCAGGTATTGATAGAAGGGTAGCTAAAACTCTGGCAGACACTAAGCACACAGTGTTTGTTGAATTGTAATGATACTGGTCTAATAATTAATAGAGCACTATTAATAGAGGGAAACACCTTAAACATAAAAGTTTTTCTTAAGCCGAAACCAGTTTGGCTCAGTGGTAGAGGATCGTCGGTCTGCGGACTGAAAGGTCCCGGGTTCGATTCCAGTCAAGGGCATGTACATTGGTTGCGGACACATCCCCGGTAGGGGGTGTGCAAGAGACAGCTGGTCGATGTTTCTGTCTCATCGACGTTTCTAGCTCTCTATCTCTCTCCCTTCCTCTCTGTGAAATAAAATATATTTTTTAAAAAAAGTTTTTCTTAAAATTGAAAGATTTTGTGTGATAAGATTTAAATTGTAATGATTTATTTTATAGTTGCCTCTCTGTGATGTTAGTTAATAATAAAAGGACTTATGAATTTTGAATGCTAGAATTTTGGGTTCATTTCATGAATGTTTAAATGGTAGAAACTGAGTAAATCTATAACACATTTCATCTAAGTTTAAAATGTCCTTGACTCTTGATCATATACTTCATTTCTTAAAATTTATTGGGGTGGCATTGGTTAATAAGATTATATAGGTTTACAAGGGGGGTTAATAGGGGACATCTGCAATTCTATAAATTCTACAATACATCATCTATATGTAGCATTATGTGTTTACCACCCAAAGTCAAATGTTCTTCTGTCACCATATATTTGACCATCTTTACTCTTTACTACCTCTCCCTCAGCCCCCTTCCCCTCTGGTAACCACCATACTGTTGTTTGGTCTATGAGTTTTTGTTGTCTTGTTTGTTCATTTGTTGTTTTCAGTTTTATATTCCATATGAGTGGAATTATAAGGTATTTACTTTTTCTGTCTGACTTATTTAGCTTAGCATGATATTCTTAAGAACTATCTGTGTTGTCACAAATGGCAGTATTTCATCTTTTCTTATGGTATTCCATTGTATATATGTACCACATTTGTTTTTTTTTAAACAAATTTATTGAGATTAATTTAAATATCATACATTTAAAGTGTGCAATTCAATAATAGATTTTAGTATATTCAATAATATGTGCCACCGTCACCATAGTCAACTTATATTTTTCACTGCATCAAATACCATATGATTTCATTTATATGTGGAATGTAATGAACAAAATAAACTGACAAAATAAAACCAGAGCAGAGATACATGGAACAGACTGGCAAGTGCCAGAGGGGAGGGGCTGGAGGTGACTGGATAAAGAAGGTGAAGGGAGTCCTAACTAGTTTAGCTCAGTGGATAGAGTGCCGAGCTGTGGACTGAAGGTTCCCAGGTTCGATTCTAGTCAAGGGCATGTACCTTGGTTGCTGGCACATCTCCAGTAGGGAGTGTGCAAGAGGAAGCTGATCAATGTTTCTCTCTCATTGATGTTTCTAACTCTCTATCCCTCTTTCTTCCACTCTATAAAAACATCAATAAAAAAAAGGTAAAGGGATTAGCTAAAGAACATGTATGCATAACTCATGCATAGGGATAATAGTGTGGTGAAGGCCAAGGGAGGGGGAAGCAGAGGTGAGTGGAGGTGGGAAAAGGGAGGTTAATAAGGGACATCTGCAATAGTGTCGACATTACATTTTAATAAATAAAAATAAACCTGTTACCATTTTGGCTATCACCTCCCATTCCTCTCCCCCACCTGCCCTAAGAAACCAGTAATCTATGTTCAGTCTCTATAGATTTGTCCATACTTTTCACATACATGGAATTGAGACTTGACTTTTTTCAGTTAGCCTTATGTTTTTAAGGATCATTCATGTTGGGCATGTATTAAGTACTATATAGTTTTTCATTGTCATGTAATATTCCATGATGCGGATATGTAAGATTTTATGCATTGCTTGGTTGATGGACATTTGAATTGTTTCAGTCTTTTGACTGTCATGAATAATGCAACAATAAATATTCGTGCACAAGTTTTTTATGGACATAAGTTTTCATTTCTCTTGGTGTATACTTAGGGATATAATTGCAGGGTCATATGGTAACTCTATATTTAATTATTTAAGGAACTGTCAGACTGGTTTTCAAAGTGACTATACCATTTTGCATTACCATAAGAAGTGTATGAGGGTTAAAATTTCTCCACATCCTTGTCCATGTTGGTCAAACACTAAATTAACTCACTTTAGTCAAGCCATCTTAGTGGATGTGAAGTATCTCATTTTATTAATTTTTAAATACATTTTTATTGATTTCAGAGAGGAAGGGAGAAGGAAAGAGATAGAAACATCAATTATGAGGGAGGATCATTGACTGGTTGTCTCCTGTAAGCCCCCTGGTGGGGTGGAGCCCGAAACCCAGGCATGTGCCCTTGACAGGAATTGAATCTGGACCCTTCAGTCTGCAGGCCCACTCTCTATCCACTGAACCAAATGGGCTGGGACTCATTGTGGTTTTGATTTTTATTTTCCTGATGGCTAAAGGTGTTGATCATCTGTCCGTGTGCTTATTGGCCATTTGTATATCTTTGGAGAAATATCTATTCAAATTGGATTATTGGTCTTATATTATTGAGATGTGTGAGTTTCTTATATATTCCAGATTCAAGTCCCAGATCAGAATATGATTAACAAATATTTTTCTAATTCTGCTGGTTATATTTTTTTCTCTCTTGATAGTGTCCTTTGATGCATATATATATTTTTTCATTTTGAAGAAGTTAAATTTATGTTTTTCTTTTGTTAGTCAAATTTTTGGTATTTTAGCTATAAATCCATTGCCAAATATGAGGTCATGAATATTTACATAGATATTTTCTTCTACTGAGATATAGAAGCATTACTCTTGTATAGTTGTTGTTCCTTTTCTCTGTTTTGCTCCTGTGCCTTCCTGGCGGCTCTCAACAGTAAACAATGATTGCTGGGTGCACCTCTGCAAGAAAGTCACCCTCACTTTCCAACTCAATGGCAGGCAGTCCAGCTTCTCCCTGTAGGAGTTTGGCTCCCCAGCGTCTCCCCAGAAACTGGATTTCAGGGTAATTGGGAGCTTGTCTTCCATCAGGTTGAAAAAAAGCAGCACATCCACCAGCCTGATTCCTGTGCCTCCATACCTCAGCTTTTCAGCGCTTCTGCACGTCTCAATGCTCTTTTCTCTTTCCTTCTAGTTGTAGAACTTCCATTCAGGCAACTTTTTCGTGGTTCTGGTTGATAGACCTTTTGTCTTTTAGTCATAATATTGAAATTGTTGTGGGAGGCAGCAGTTTAGGTGTTTACCTATGCCACCATCTTGGTTTCTCCCCCTTTCCTTTTTTTTTGAAGTTTCTGAAATAGTTTGAGAAAAATAGGTGTTAGTTTTTCGAATGTTTGGTAAAATTTGCATGTGAAGCCATAGAGTATAAGAGTTTTTTTTTTTTTCTAATATAATTTTGTTTCAGAGGAAGGGAGAGGGAGAGAGAAACATCAATGATGAGAGAATCATTGTTCAGCTACCTCATGCATGCCACCTACTGGGGATTGATCTTGCAACTGGGATATGTGTCCTTAACTGGAATTGAACCTGGGACCCTTCAGTCTGCAGGCTGACGCCACTGAGCCAAACCAGCTAGGGCTGTTCTGAGTTTTTTTTATTTTTTATTCAATTTTGCTGGTAGTAATCATTCTGTTCAGATTTTCTATTTCTTTCTGATGCAGTCTTAGAACATTGTGTTTCTAGGAATTCTTATTTTTGTTTTTAGGGTTCTTAAAAATTTTTTTCTTTATTGATTCAGGTATTACATATGTGTCTTTATCCCTCCTGTTTTTAGGGATTTATCCATTCATTCCAGATTGTGTTTTTGTTGTCATATACTTGTTCATAGTATTTTCTTAGAATCCTTTGTATTCTTTTGGTGACTTGTTCTCCCTTATCCTCTTTCATTTCTGATTGTATTTACTTGGATCCTATCCCTTTTTTTCTTGATGAGTTTGGTTAAAGGTTTTTTTCATTTTGTTTCTCTTTTCAAAAGAATTAGCTCTTGCTTTCTTTGATCTTATGTATGTTTTTTAGATTCTTTTGTTTAGTTCCATTCTTATCTTTATTACCTTTCTTCAGTTCACTTTAGGCTTTGTTATTTTTCTAGTTCCTGAGGATTGGTTAGATATTTTTTAATTTGAGATTTTTCTTTTTTCTTAAGGTTGCCTGTATTGCTATGAATTTCCCTTTTAGGATAACTTTCTCTGTGTGATAGATTTTATGTCATTTTTATTTTCATTTGTCTCGCAGTGTCATTTGATTTGCTCCTTGAATTCACTATTTAGTAGCATGTTATTTATACTCCATGTGTTTGTATCTTTTTCAATTTTCTTTAATAGATTTCTAATTTCATAGTATTGTGGTTGGAGAAGATACTTGATGTGATTTCAGTTTTCCGAAATTTATTGAGACTTGTGTTTTATCCTTACCTATGATCTATCCTGGGAAATGTTCTATGTGTAGTTGAAATAATATATGCTTTGTGTTGAAATGCTCTAAAAACATCAAGTCTATTTGGTTTAATATGTTATTTAAGACTGTTGTTTCTTCATTCTGTCTGGAAAACCTATCCATTTTTGTCAATGGAGAATTAAATTTCCCTGCTGTGATTATTACTGTGGATCTATCCCTTTATGTTGTTTTATGTATTCCTACATTGGATGCATAAATATTTATAAGGGTTATAGCCTCTTGTTGGATTGATCCTTTTATCATTATGAGATGTCCTTCTTTGTCTTTTATAATAGCCTTTGTTTTAAAGTCTATTTTGTCTAATACAGATATTGCTATCCCAGTTTTATGTTTTGTTACTATTTGCATGAAATATCTTTTTAATTTTTTTGCTTCAGCCTGTGTGTCTGTGAATCTCAAGTGGGTCTCTTCTTGTTTTTTTTCATCCATTTAGCCTCCCGATGTTTTTTGATTGGAAGATTTAAACCATTTACATTTAAAGTGATGATTGATAGGTTCATAGTTATTGCTATTTTATAATTCATGTTTATGTTCTTCTTGCCCCTTCTTATCAAAGTTATATTAACATTTCTTGTGTTACTGGTTTGGTGGTGAGGAACTCCTTTAGCTTTTACTTATCTAGTAAGCTCTTTATCTGTTTCAATTTTAAATGATAGCTTTGTTTGGTAATCTTGGTTGTAGGTATTTTCTTTTCATTACTTTGAATATTTTATTCTTAATTTCTTCTGGCCTAAAAAATTTGTGTTGAGAAATATGCTAATAGTCTTAGGGGAGCCACCTTGTAGGAAAGCAAGTGTCTTTATTTTACTGCTTTTATGTTTCTTTCTTTACTTTACCGTTCACCATTTCAATTATGATGTGTCTTAGTTTGGTCTTCTTTGGGTTCATCTTGTTTTGGAATCTCTCTTCTTCCTGTACTTGGGTTTCCTTTCCATTCACCAACCTAGGGAAGTTTCCAGTCATTATTTATTTAAATAGTTTGTAGTCTTTTGCTCCCTCTCCTCTTTCTGGTACTCCTCTGATACAGATGTTGTTACCCTTGATGTTATACCAGTGATCCCTTAAAGTATATTTTTTTGTTTTGATTGGTTGTTTTCTGTACTGCTAATTCCATCCTCTGCCCTTAATTCTTTTTAGAGTAGCCTTTCATTTATTGTGTTTTTCATTTCTGACTGATTCTTTTTATGGATTCTCTGTTCCCTTTTATGCTTACTATTTCTTAGTAAGCATAGAACTTACTAAGTTCTCCCTAAGTTCTTTGAGCATCATATAACCAGTGTTTTTTTTTTTAAATAAATATATTTTTATTGATTTCAGAAAGGAAGAGAGAGGGAGAGAGAGAGAGAAACATCAATGATGAGAGCGAATCATTGATCAAATGCCTCCTGCATGCCCCCTACTGGGGATTGAGTCCACAACATGAGCATGTTCCCTTGACTGGAATTGAACCCAGGACCCTTTAGTCCATAGGCCGATGCTCTATGCACTGAGCCAAACTGGCTAGTGCTACTACCGTGTTTCCCCAAAAATAAGACATCCTCCGAAAATAAGACCCACTTACAGGTTTCCTTCTGAGTGAAATATAAGGTGTCCCGCTGAAAATAAGACCCCCAGACTCTGTCTCAGAATGAAAATTAATTTACCATAAGCTGGTCACTAGGGCCGCCCCAACTGGCATCTAGCAACCAGTGACGTTACGCAGAGTCCTGACGTCACTGCTGTGTGAATAGAGAGAAATCAGTGTGGAAACTTTGTGAAACCTAAACTGCAAGAAGTTGTGACTTGGGTGAAGAATTCATGGGAGAAAATCACTGACAATTTCATTACAAATGCATTGCGAGCAGGCTACCTCGACAAGAAGTACTCATTTAAAGACAGTGCTATTGCTAAACATGAGAGATTTGGTCCACTGATTCTGAAAGAAATGGAGTCACAAGAAATTCACCAGGAAATTCAGGAATTGGATTGTTATAATGATGTTCCAGAAGATGATGACATGATTGTCATTGAATAAATGAGTAAATTCTTGATACTGTAGGATTCACAGTTTGTCTGGTTTGTGTTGACAACTACCGTACTACCGTACCGTATACAGGTAATAAACGTCCTTTATTTTCATTTAACAATAAATGTGTACCGTATTCTTCTTCATGGAAAAATAAGACATCCCCTGAAAATAAGACCTAGTGCATCTGTGGGAGCAAAAATTAATATGACACTGTCTTATTTTCAGGGAAACAGGGTAGTAACCAGTGTTTTGAACTGTGTTTCAGGTAGGTTGCTTTCCTCCATTTCATTAGTTCTTTAGAGTTTTGTGTAGTTCTTTTGTTTGGGAGATGTTTCTTTGTCCCCTCCTTTTGACTATGTTTCTGTGTGGTTGTGCTATGTCTCCCAGTCTTGGCAGGGTGGCCTTATGTAGTAGGTGTCCTGTGCAGCCCAGTGGTGCTTTATTCCTGATACCTGATCCAAGTGCTCCAGGAATGTCCCTTGTGTGGGTTTTGTGTACCCACCTATTGCAGTTGATTGTTGTTGGCTTATCAGTAGGTTGAATTGATCTTCAGGCTGACTGGTTGTCAGAATTGGCCATGACCACAGCACATGAGTTGCTGTGCAGGGGCCGACCTCACACCGTGGGAATTGCCTCCATGGTTTCTGGTGTCTGTTGAGACCACCCTTTGTGCCACTTGTGGAGCTTATTGGGTGGTGGTCTGTTGTCTTCTGAAGTCAGTCACCAGGTGTGTTGGTTTGGAGCCTCTTGGGAGGGGCTTTGGTGAAGGCCCCTGCCAGCAGCTTTCTGTGAGTGATTCTGCACTCACGGAAAGTGATCTGTGCTAGACTTAGAAGTATATGTGAGAGGGGCCACTCTGCAAACCAAGTCTCATTGCCTCCAGTACTATGCCTAGGTCAGCTCATCATAAGGCATAGGGCACCCTGTGTCCTATTGCCACCTGCTGGCTGCCAGTAAGGCTCAGCTGTTAAAAAGGACCTTGGCTTGTATATGAGTTGGATGAGGCAGGGTGTGGGTGAGTCACAAAGGTGTGGGTAGTTAATTTCACTAGGTTTATACAGATTCAGATTTAGTGCCAGTGCTGGTTCTTGGGCTACTCAGGAAGAGGCACAGGGCACCCTGAGGCTATTCACCACCCACCTGCCATCTACTGACCTTTGAGTTTGTAAGAAAGACTGTAGTGGGGGTTGAGGTTGGCTGCCTGCTGCTTAACACATTGGGGATGATAGATCATGAGAATTCTTGCTTCATATTACACAGTGTTTTACAAAGTATAATACTTTAAAAAGATACTAGCTTGTAAGAACATATAATAAATAACTTCAAGATGCAACGGGTATTTAATTTTAAAGCTAGCCTTTAACATTTATGTAAAACGTTTTTTGGTACTCATTCAGTAGAAACTTATCTGGCCACTGGGTAAAGCTAGCAATAAAACTATTGGTCCACAATGCAACTTGGGTGGGGCAGGGTCTCAGGGATTCCTCAGAGTGGAGGGAGCAGAGATCACCTGGCTAATGCAGATTCAGATTTGGTTGTATTGGGGGAGAGCTCAACATGGTTGCTACCCACTGGCCATGCAGGGGAGGGCTCAACACAGAATGGTAGCTGTCTTTTTTAAAAAATATACTTTATTGATTTTTTTTTACAGAGAGGAAGAGAGAGGGATAGAGAGTAAGAAACGTCGATGAGAGAGAATCATCGATCAGCTGCCTCTTGCACACCCCCCACTGGGGATGTGCCTGCAACCAAGGTACATGCTGTTGACCGGAATCGAACCTGGGACCCTTCTGTCTGCAGGCTGATGCTCTATCCACTGAGCCAAACCGGTTTCGGCTATTTCAGTCTTCTTTCTTTTCTTACCTGTTCTAGTTTTCCAAAAACTCAACTTAGTTTTATCAGTTTTTTCCCTTTCCTTTTTCTCTTCTCAATTTTTAAATATATACTCTAATCTTTATTATTTTCTTTCTTTTATTAACTTTGGCTGTAGTTTGTCTTGTTTTTTTTTTTTTTAAGTTCCTTAAGATATAATGTTAAGTGGTTGATTTGAGATTTTTATTCATTTTTAGCATTAGTATTATTGCTATAAATTTCCTTCTTAGTACTGATTTTGCTCTATCTTTTTTATTTACCTAAGGATCTATTCTAATTTACCTTATGATTTAATTGGTTAACAGTGTGTTCAATTTCCTTATACCTGTGAATGTTCTAATTTTCCTTCTGCTGTTGATTTCTATTTTTGTTCCCTTTTGGTGGTAAAAGATACTTGATATGAGTTTAGTCTTTTAAAATTTGTTGTCTTGTTTTGTGACAAAACATGTGGTCAGTCCTTGAGAATATCTGAAATACATTTGGAAAAATGTGTATTCTGCTTTTGTTGCGTGTTGTGTTCTCTGTGTTGCTCTATAGCAGAGCCAAATATCAACAGTACAACGATTGAAATTTCTTTTGAGAGCCCACATTTTTAAACTTAAACTTCTTCTAATGTCACTTATTCAAAATAGACTCACCCAGGCCATGGTGTTTTGTGGAAAAGCCACACTCAAGGGGCCAAAGAGCCTCATGTGGCTCAGGAGCTGCAGTTTGCCAACCTGGGCTCTAGGATATCCGTCTGCCACCAGAACTACGAGTCCCAGCATTCCTGGTGCTTCCCCACGCTCAGGGCTTCCTCTTCTGGTCCTGGAGCTGCCACCAGAACTACTACTCCCAGAATTCCTGGTGCTCCCTGTGCTCTGGGTTTTCCCTTCTTGCTCTGTCTCTGTGTGGTTGTTCTGGATTGAGCTTATTATATTACAGGGTTTTTTTTTGTCTCTTGTAACACTAAAAGTGTATTTTATCTGTTACTAGTTTTGCCACTCTAGGTCTTTTTTGGTGGTTATTTGTGTGGAATATCTTTTTCCATCCTTTTACTTTCAACCCTTTTTTTAATCTTTGGGTCTAAAGAGTGTTTTTAAATCCATTCAGCCAATGCCTGGCTTTTGATTGGTGAGTTCAATTAATGTACTTAAATTTTTTAAATTGATTTTAGAGAGGAAGGGAGAGGGAGTGAGAGATAGTAACATCAATGAGGAGAGAGAATCATTGATCAGCTGCCTCCTGCATGCCCCACACTGGGGATAGAGCCCACAACCCAGGCAGGTGCCCTTCATAGGGTGACACTCAACAACTGAACTAGGCCCAGCTGGGCTAATTCACTTCTAATTAGGAAGAATTTCTAGTTATTTCTAATTAGGAAGAATTTCTGCTTTTATTTGTTTTCACTATGTTGTTAACCATTTTTGTCCTTCAAATCTTGCCCTTTTCAGGTTTAGTTGATTATTTTTGTGTACCACTTTGATTTCCTTCTCATTTAATTTTGTATATGCATATTTTTGAGAAATTAATGTATACTGTAGGGATTATAATTAACATCCTAAATTTATAACAATGTAATTTGAATTAATTATAACTTAGCTTCAATAGCATACAAAAATGGTGCTGCTATATAGGTGCATTCTAGCCCCATTACATTATTATTATCATATATATACTTGAGGTCCAGTGTACGAAATTTATGCACTGGGGGGGGGGGGTTCCCTTCAGCCTAGCCTGCACCCTCTCCAATCTGGGACATCCTTCTCACAATCCAGGACTATTGGCTCCCAACTGCTTGCCTGCCTGCCAGCCTGATCACTCCCTAACCACTCCTCTGCCAGCCAGATTGGTCCTAATTGTCCTCCCCTGCATTACTGCTCGCCCCTCCCCCCAACTGCCCTTCCCTACAGGCTCGATCACCCTCAACTTCCCTCCTCTGCCAGCCTGGTCCCTCACAACTGCCCTCCCTGTTGGCCATCTTGTGGTCACCATCTTGTGTCCACATGGGGGCAGGATCTTTGATCACATGGGGGCAGCAATCTTGTGTGTTGGAGTGATGGTCAATCTGCATATTACTCTTTTATTAGATAGGATAGAGGCCTGGTGCACGGTTGGGGGCTGGCTGGTTTGCCTGAAGGGTGTCCCAGATCAGGGTAGAGGTTCCCTTGGGGTGTGGGGTGGCCTGGTTGAGGGGCCTGGGGTGGTTTGTAGGCTGGCCATGCCCCTGGCGACCCAAGCGGAGGCTCTGGTATATGGGGTTTATTTATCTTCTACAATTGAAACTTTGTAGCCTGGAGCAGAGCCAAGCCTCCTGCTCGTTTTGTGGCAGCAGCCATTTCTTTTTGGATTTGTTTACTTTCTATAATTGAAACTTTATAGCCTTAAGTAAAGGCCTAGGCATGCAAGGGAAGGAGTAAAGCTTGGCTTCTTCCATTGCCTGGGAAACCCAAGCCTCCCTTCTGCTCTCTGTGTCTGTAGCTATCTTGGTTGGGTTTATTTGCATATTTGCACCTCATTTGCTTGTGGGCGTGGCTTATGGGTGTAGCGGAGTGATGGTTAATTTGCATATTACTCTTTTATTAGGTAGGACAATTTATTTTGGTTATGCTTATATGCATACATAAATGTCCTTTGATTGATCTTTCACTGCCCGTCCCCCACCACCTCCCCTTGAGGCTGGATAGTCTGTTCGATGCTTCTATGTCTCTGGATCTATTTTAGATCATCTGTTTGTGTTGTTCATAATATTTCACATATGAGGTCATGTGATATTTATCTTTCTCTGATTGGCTTATGTCGCTTACCATAATGCTCTCCAGTTCCATCCATGCTATTGCAAATAGTAGCAGTTCCTTCTTCTTTTTTAAAAAATTATATTTTATTGATTTTTTACAGAGAGAAAGAGAGAAATAGAGAGTTAGAAACATTGATGAGAGAGAATCATCGATCAGCTGCCTCTTGCACACCCCCTACTGGGGATGTGCCCACAACCAAGGTACATGCCCTTGACCGGAATTGAACCTGGTACCTTTCAGTTTGCAGGCTGATGCCCTAGCCATTGAGCCAAAAACGGTTTTGGCAAGTTCCTTCTTTTTTACAGCAGCATAGTATTCCACTGTGTAGGTGCATCACAGGCTTTTAATCCACTCATCTGCTGATGGACATAGGCTGTTTTCAAATCTTAGCTATTGTAAATTGTGCTGCTATGAACATAGGGGTGCATATATCCTTTCTTATTGGTGTTTCTGACTTCTTGGGAGATATTCCTAGAAGTGGGATTACGGAGTCAAATGGGAGTTCAATTTTTAGTTGTTTGAGGAAACGCCTGTCCTCCACAGTGGTTGCACCAGTCTGCATTCCCACCAGCAGTGCATAAGGGTTCATTTTTCTCCACATCTTCACCTAGCATTTGTTTGTTGTTCATTTGTTGATGATAGCCATTCTGACAGGTATGAGATAGTTTTATATTGTAAATCAGAAGATGCCTTAACTAATAAGCCAAATTTATTTGGAGTCCTGTTTGCTAGCACTAGCAGGCACAGAGGAAAATCTTGCTTTTCAAATTCTGGGGCCCAATATGGTGGAAATCTTTCTTATTTATATGTTTTTCAGCCTTTTGTCTCCCAAATTTGGAATGAGACTTCCGGACCTTCTGAGAAAAAGCCCTCTGTGGTGGGACTGGGCCATGAGACCATATCTCAAGGCCTGGCACCAGCATTGACAGCTCTGTCTGGGACATAGTTTATAGCCTCTCTGGAATGGGAGTAGTCTTATTTTTCCGTTATTTAAGCAAGCAAATGTTTACAGAAGCCAGAATAGCAGGGTTAAATTTCAAACAGCAGTTTTTACCCAAGATGGAGGTTACCATGCTTAAATTGTACCTCACTGTTTTGATTTGCATCTCTCGGATGATTAGTGACCTTAGGCATATTTTCACATGTCTCTTGGTCTTCTGTATGCCCACTTTCAAAAAGTCTCTATATAAGTACTTTGCCCATTTAAAAAATTGAATTGTTTATCTTCCTTTTGTTAACATGTACAAGTTCCCTACAAATTTTGGAGATTAGTCCCTTATCATATATAACATGGGCAAATATGTTCTCCCATGCACTGGGCTTTCTTGTTTTGTTGATGGTTTCTTTTGCTGTGCAGAAGCTTTTTATTTTGATTTAGTCCCGTTTGTTTATTTTCCCCTTAGTTTCCATTACCTTAGGGGCTGTATCAGTAAAGATATTGCTATGACATATGTCTGATATTTTGCTGACTGTGGATATTTCCAAGTTTTTTTTTATGGTTTCCCATCTTACATTTAAGTTCTTTAGCCATTTTTAGTTTGCTTCTTTTGTATGGTATGAGTTGGTGGTCTAGTTTCATTTTTTTGCATATGTCTGACCAATTTTCCCAACAACATTTATTGAAGAGACTGTTTTGACTCCATTGTATGCTCTTGCCTGCTTTTTCAAATGTTACTTGAGCATAATGACTTGGGTTAATTTCTGGGTTCTTTGTTTTGTTCTCTTCGTCAGTACCAGGCAGTTTTGAGAACAGTGGCTTTGTAATATTGCTTCATATCTGGTATTGCAATCCCTTGAACTTGGTCTCCTTTCTCGGATTGCTGCGGCTATTTGGGGTCTTTTTTTTATTACATATGAATTTTTGGAGAGTTTGTTCTAGGTGTGTGAAATACGCTTTTGGAATTTTAATGGGGATTGCACTAAATCTATAGATTGCTTTGGGTAGTATAAATATTTTAATCATGTTGATTCTACTAGTCCTGTGGTCGGCAAACTGCCGCTTGAAAGCCACATGCAGCTCTTTGGCCCCTTGAGTGTGGCTCTTCCACAAAATACCATGGCCTGGGCGATTCTGTTTTGAAGAAGTGGAATTAGAAGAAATTTAAGTTTAAAAAATTTGGCTCTCAAAAGAAATTTCAATCGTTGTACTGTTGATATTTGGCTCTTTTGACTAATGAGTTTGCTGACCACTTTCCTAATATATGGTTTAACTGAATATTTCCTGTGTGCACTTGAGAAGAATGCATATTCTGTAGCTTTGGGGTGAAATGTTCTAAAGATGTCAATTCCATCTGATCTAGTGAGTCATGTATGATTGCTGTTTCTTTGTTGATTTTTCTTAGAGGGTTTATCCCGTGGTGTCAATGTGATATTAAAGTCCTCGACTCTGATTGTAGTGCCATCGATTTCTTCCTTGATATCTTCCATAAGTTTTTTTTAAAAAAATATATTTGGGTGCTCCTGTATTGGATGCATATATGTTTACCAGAGTTATATCTTCTTGTTCAGTTGCTCCCTTTAATATTATGAACTGGCCCTCCTTATCTCTTGTAATGGCCTTTATTCTTATATATGTTGAATATGTTTTCCATCCTTTTCAGTGTCCTGATAACCATTGCTCTGAATTATTTCCCTGACAAGTTTCTCGCCTCCATTTCATTTATTTCCTTTTCTGCTTATTTCTCCTTTTCTATCCTATGGGTAGTATTTCTTTGTCTCCCCATTTTCTTGTTCCTTTGTGATTGTTTCTATCTTATTAGATCACACTGCTATGCCACCCAGATTTTTTGTTTTGTCTTATAAAGTAGATGTTTTGTGGGGCCCAGTGATACAATCTCTCAGGTCTCTTGGGCTGGGTATTCTAGGGATTCCCTCTACTTAGGATTTTTTAATGTCTTGGTGTAGTTGGGTCATGAGTTTAATTGTCCCATTCGTGGTTCAAGTCTCAGATTGTCTGGTTATGTGCCTTGCTCTCTACTATATTGACTAAATAATGCAAAATACAACTCGCAAGGCACAACACAAAGGTTTTAAAACACAAATGTACTCACGACACCCATGACCCCAATAAAAGTGACCACCAGAGGAAAGAGAATTAGGAGGGAGAAAAAGATAGCATATAAAGAAAAGAAAAAAAGGGTAATTGAGAAAAAAAGGGAAAAAACATATGGGTAGAAAACACCACAAATCAAATAAATAAACCAAAAAATGCAAACAGCAAACATCCTGAAAACAGGGTGATGGTGAGGGTGAGGACAAAAATCTGTGGAGACAGAACTTATGTATGGAAAGTAAGGTTAAGGAATTGAGTGAATAGGGGATGGTCTCGTTCAGTTCAGAGGAGATAGAAAAAGAATGAGTGGGTAAGAAGAAAATAAAGAGAAAACAAAAAAAAAATATTTGTGTATTTAGTTATGTTTATTTTTGGAAAAGGCGAATAGAGCATAGAGCAGATAGGGTTGATTTTAGTGATTGAAACTAAACAGGAGAAGAGAGTAGGAGAGGAGAAGAAAAACAAAAGCATTAAAAATTGACTAGCAAACATAAAAGAGAAGGGTTCATGTTCTTGGATTAGTGGAGCAGAAATTAGATATATGAGTAAGCCAACAGACTACAATAACATGACAATAAAGCAGAGAAAGAAGAACGATTTTTAAAAGGGATAAAAAGGAAGAAAGAGAAAAAGTAAAGTGGGGACAGGAGAAGATAAAACAGGATGAAAAAGGGAGAAATAAGGAAGAAAATTGTGGAAAAAAGATGAAATAAAATAGCAATAAAAACAGAACGAAGAAAACATAATACAAAAAAGAAAAACTACAAAATAAAGAAAGAAAATAATTGAAAAAAAAAGGTGAAAAAAGTGAAGCGTTCTCTTCAACCTAGTTTTTAAAAAAATATATCTTATTGATTTTTTACAGAGAAGAAGGGAGAGGGATAGAGAGTTAGAAACATTGATGAGAGAGAAACATAGATCAGCTGCCTCCTGCACACCCCCAACTGGGGATGCACCCGCCACCAAGCTACATGCCTTTTACCGGAATTGAAACCCGGACCCTTCAGTCTGCAGGCCGACACTCTTATCTACTGAGTCAAACTGGTCAGGGCTGTTCAGTTTTAATGTCCTGTGGGGATTAATGTCCTGTGGGGATTGGTTTCAGACTCTACTCTTCTGTTCTGTCTGACACTTCTCAGTTTCCTGTTAAGTAGTCAGCACTGTGTTGAAGTTCCAAGTGATCCATTGCTCCTTTGTTTGTACTTGTCTCCACAGCCTTGGCCGCACACAGGTGGAACCAGTCTGCTTTGCCTATCTGCCTTCTGTCAATTTTAATCACTCAAGCGAATGTTTCTGACAGGCCTTTAGATGGAGGTGATGGTGTATTGCTTTCAGGGACTGAATGGCCCCTTTTGAACCCAGTTCCCGAGGTCTCTTTGGAGCTATACAGAGTCTTTGTTTTCTTTGTAAAGATCAATGTGTAGGCTGGGCATGGCTGTATTAGTTGTCTTGAGGCTGCTGGGAGCAGTTGGTTCTTCAGGAAATAAGTGACTGCTTAGGTTCGGAGGGTGCCAGATTCCCAGTCAACTTTCCCTGCTTGCTCCCTTCCACAGCCTCTCCCCAGACTCCACAGATTTGCACCTCCTTCTGGACAACAGCCTTTTGTGAATGTTTGTAATGGAAAGGCCCTATGAACTGGGGTTAGCAAATGAAAGCATGAGCAAAACAGGCAAAGCAACCTGGGGACTGCGAGTTTCTCTTTCCCTGGCACTGTGAGGTTCAGGCAGCTCTTCAGGCTGGCTTTCTGGGCACAGCCTCTCACAGCTGTGGACTTAGATCTAAATTCCCCAGCCACCAGTAGTCTGTGAACTTCCTTTCCACAGTTGGATGTTATGCCTGTCCCCAAAGGACATGGACTTGGTGCAAGTGCAACTTCTTTCTGACCCCCTCGGCCCCCGTGGTCGTGCATCTCTCTCCAGCCCAGATCCCTGATCCTACTGTTTTCTAGGTGTTCTCTCCCCTTTCTGGCTGTGAATTGTCTTACCAGCTGTGTCTCATTTGCTAAATCCTGGTGAATGTTATACAATTTAGTTGCTCCTTCTATTTGCTCCCAGATAAGGCATAGGACATGACTGGCTTTTCAGCTGCCGTTTCTCCCCTGCTCTGTCTCATTTATTTTTAATTATTTGCATTTTCTTCTACACACCTTCTGCTTTTCTTAAGACATTATGTGTTTAGTTTATTTACCCCTGTTTATTACTTCATGTTCATTCTAATATAGGCTTTATTTCTAAAATGTGCTTTTTCTTTAAATAAAATTTTAAAAAATACATTTTTATTGATTTGAAGTAGGAAGGTTGAGGGGGAGAGATATAGAAACATCACTGATGAGAGAGAATCATTGATTGGTTGCCTCCTGCATGCCCCACACTGGGGATTGCACCCACAACCTAGGCATGTGATCTGAATGGGAATAGAACCATGACCTTCTGGTTCATAGGTTGACATTCAATCACTGAGTCATTCTGGCTGGGCTTATTCTTAACTTGTTAGCTTATTTTGATTGTTTTATAATCATGCCTTTCTGTTGTACTTTCCTGGTCTATAAT
Organism: Vespertilio murinus; assembly: GCA_963924515.1. Taxonomy (NCBI): domain Eukaryota; kingdom Metazoa; phylum Chordata; class Mammalia; order Chiroptera; family Vespertilionidae; genus Vespertilio; species Vespertilio murinus. The sequence goes on from OZ004710.1 coordinate 31,742,887, forward strand.
GCTATACTTCTTTTTATTGTGTATTTTTATACTAAGCTTATATGGGGTTTGATTTTGATCATTTTCTGCTGCTCATTTTTATGTGAAATGACTTTGCCTGACCTGAACTTTTAGTAGGAGGCTTGGTTCACCCAACTTTTCTAACTTCACAGAGCTCCCTTTTGTGTTGTTTTCAGTGATATCCTATCTTTCTTTCCCTTCATTTCTTTTGTCTGGGTGTTCCTTTCCTTTCCTTTTGTTGTCCTTGTCCTGCCTAATTTTAATTATACTTCTAGCAGTTTTTCCTCATTGTGTCCAGAAAGGAAGATTTATTGGTTAGTTTAATTTATTTAGTTTATGTTTTAATTTTTGAAATAAATCTTTATTGTTTAGATTATTACAGGTGTTCCTCCCCCCCCCCCATAGCTCCCCTCCACCTGATTCCCAACCCCACCCCATGTCCTTACCCCCTGCCACTGTCTTCATTCATAGGTGTAAAACTTTTGTCCAATTTCTTCCCACAACCCTCAGGTCCCCTTCCCCCTGAGAATTGTCAGTCAACTCTCTTTCTATGTCCCTGATTATATTACATTCACCAGTCCATTCTGTTCTTCAGATTCTTTATTCACTTGATTTTTAGATTCACTTTTTGGTAGGTATGTATTTGATGTCTTTTTGTTGTTTATAATTTTTACCTTTGCCTTTTTCTTCTTCCTCTTCCTAAAGAATACCCTTCAGCATTTCATGTAATCCTGGTTTGGTGGTGATGAACTCCTTTAGCTTTTTCTTGTCTGTGAAGCTCTTTATCTGACTTTCAATTCTGAAAGATAGCTTTGGTGAGTAGAGTAATCTTGGTTGTAGGTTATTGCTATTCATCACTTTGAATATTTCTTGCTACTCCCTTCTGGCCTGCATAGTTTCTGTTGAGAAATCAGTTGACAGTCATATGGGTACTCCCTTGTTGGTAATCTACTGTTTTTCTTTTGCTTCTTTCAAGATTCTCTCTTTGTCTTTTGCCCTTGGCATTTTAATTATGATGTGTCATGGTGTGGTCCTCTTTGAATTTCTCTTGTTTGGGGTTCTGTGCACTTCCTAAACTTATAAGTCTATTTCTTTCACCAGGTAGGAAAAGTTTTCTGTCATTATTTCTTCTAATAGATTTTCAATATTTTGCTGTCTCTCTTCTAGCACCCCCAAAATTCAGATGTTGGTATGCTTGAAGTTGTCCCAGATGCTCCTTACACTATCTTCATATTTTTGGATTCTTTTTTCTTTTTCTTTTTATGATTGGGTGTTTTTTGTTTCCCCCTATTTCAGATCTTTGGTTTGATTCTTGGGGAACGTTGATCTACAGTTGAGTTTCTATATATTCTTTATTTCAGACAGTGTATGTTTAATTTCTGACTGGTCCTTTTCCATTTTTTTGTCATTCTCATTAAGGTCCTTGAAGGTCTCTTCAAATTTCTCAGCAGTTTTTAGAAGATTCTTGAGTAACCTTTAAAATGTGGCTTTGAACTCTGTGTCTTCCAATAGTTTGCTTTCCTCCATTTCTTTCATTCGTGACATGTTTTTGTGTCTCTGCATTTTGGCTGCTTCCCTATGTAGATGGAGTGGCTTTGTGTGGTAGGTGACCTATAGGGGCCAGTAGCTCAGCCTCCCCAATCACCTGAGGTGGACGCTCTTGGTACACCTATTTGTGGGCTGAGTGCAAAGTCTTGGTGTAGTTTAGTCTTAATTGCTGTTGGTACACTGGGAGGAATTGACCTCCAGGCCAATTGGCTGTGAGGACCCGCTGTGTCTATAATAGAAGAACTGCTGCGCTGAAGATACGCTTATACTGCAAGCCTTGTTTCAGTGGGGCTTTGTTGCTCACTGAGTCCACCTCCCTAATTGTCACTTATGGATGTGAGGAGTTGAAATCTGGTGTCTCACACTGACCATTAGATACACTGGCTTCTGGATCTCCAATGGTGTGCAGGTCAGCTACTGTCTGAGGCCACCCTGCAGGAGCTACAGTGAGAACCACAGTCCTCTCCTCCCTGCTAGGAGCTTGGAGGCCTTGGGGCTGTCTGCACCAGGTTGCAAGTTTGCTTGGTTAAGCTGAGATAGAGAAGGCCATTCATATGCAAAAGCTGCTGCTTGGAGCTTGGGTGGGCTTGTAGATTGTGCAGAGCGGTGTGTCTGGGCGTCATCAGGCTAGGGAGTGGCAAAGAGCGATGGCTGCCAGTCCGCTGTCCCCGCGCTTCCGACTGCATCCCTGTGTTCCGCGTCCCAGTGCAGCAAGCAAGCCACCCTCACTTTTCGACTGATGGCAGACAGTCTAGCTTCTCCCCATAGGAGTTTGGATCCTCTGCATCTCTAGAAACTGGATTTCAGAGAAATTGGGAGCTTGTCTCCCTTCAGGTTAAAGAAAGCAACACCCGCCGCCAGCCTGGATTGTGCGTGCCTCCGTTACCTCAGCTTTTCAGTGCTTGTGCCCTGAATACTCTTTTCTCTTTCCTTCTAGTTGTAGAACTTCCACTCAGCCAGCTTTCCCATGAGTGATAGACATTTTGTCTTTTAGTTGTAGTTTTGAAATTGTTGTGCAAGGCAGCAGTTTAGGTGTTTACCTATACTGCCATCTTGGATATCCTTTTTAATTTTTTTTATCGGTGAGTTTTGAGAGCTGGTGGCATTAGATTTTCCCAGCTCCTTCAGAATATGTTATCCCAGACAGCTTGCATTCATTTATTATTGGGATTAAAAAAAACAGCCTTTTGTTTCATCTACTGTTTCTAATTTGGCCCCTAAGTTTTACAGTGAATACACTCAGGGTATTCTGACCAGGTGGCCTCTGCTTATCGAAATATATACAAGGCTAATATGCTAAGTGTCCATCCGACCAGTAGTTATGACATGCACTGACCACCAGGGGGCACACACTCAACTCAGGAGCTGCTGTGATGGGCACTGGCATTTTACAGAGAAATGGCATCATGGAACTGGTACCCACAAAGAAACACTTGGCTTCCCCCAAGTGGGACACAGGCCCTACCACCACCTTGGGGTAACAGCCTGCCAAATCGCAGCCCATGCTGCCAAGACCCCATGGTGCAAAATGCGGCCCACCGCCCAATCCAGTCCAGAAATTGTGGCTGTGGGCACCGGGTAATGACGTCACACAGCAATGCCCAGCTTCCTCTCCCTAGTGATGACTAGCCTTCTTGTAGTTTTTTCACTCTAGGAACATGATTTGCTTTATAGCCAGGTGGAAACATTCCACACTGTAACTCAATGTCTGTGAAATGTTTTCCCATGCCTCATCTCATTTGATCCTCACAGAAGTCCAGGAGTAGGTAGACAGGAGACTCAGTGGAATCTTATTTATTTATTTTTTTCATTGGATGGAAAAAGGAGATTTAGAAAGCTTAGAAACTTGACCTGACTGAAAAGAAGAAATGGTGGACCTTGGAAATGACTTCAGGTTTTCTCACTGCACAGAATATAATCAAACATTGCCACAGTTAAATATTTTACCCTTTGTTCTCTCTGCGTGATCTACAATAATAATGTGTTTCGTGTTGATATTTACTGCTGATAATTACGTAAAAGAGAAGTTGGGGTGCTTCATTGGGCTGGAAAAAGTTTAGCTAAATTAGAAAGAAGTTCTAATTAAGCAAGTTTATTCTTTCTATATATAAAAGGCTAAGTTGATTTGGGCATACGCAATATAATAAAGCTCAATGGTGCCAATCGCATGTGTGTGTTTTGATCTGTCATTTTTATCATGAATTTGGTTGACACTACATAGAAAGGGAGAATAACAATATTAAAATATTTCTTCCAATTAATTTCCTTTCAATGTGCACAAATTCATGCATCAGGCCACTAGTTACCACAGAATTGTTGATACCATGCAGATTATGTATCTTTTTGTGGTTTTCCTCCTTGTGCTAGCTTTTTGAAGGTCAAGGGAATTTCTTATATCCCAGTTTGTTATACATGTTTTTCGTACCTTCTATATAGTTATTCTGTTTGTTATGTGATAATTCCAGGAGATGAAAATGCTATGCTTCCACTGCTTTGCCATCTCCTCCATCATGTTTTGTAACTATTTTTTCTTTATGTGGTAAAAATAACATTATGTGAGATCTACTATCTTAAAAAAAAGTAAATGTTCTTTATAATAACTATGAGTAAAATGTTGTACAGGAAATATATAGGAGTTAATTATCTTGTATAACTAAATCTTTATACTATCGTATAGAAACTTCCATTTCCTCTGTCTTCAAGCCCCAGTCAGCCACCATTCTACTTTCTGTTTCTATGATTTAAAAAATTTTAAATTGATTTTACAGATAAAGGGAGAGGGAGAGAGAGATAGAAACATCAATGATGAGAGAGAAACATTGATAGGCTGACTCCTCCATGCCCCACTCTGGGTTCGAGCCTGCATCCTGGGCATATGCTCTGACTAGGAATAGAACCATTACCTTCTGGTTCATAGGTCAACCACTTAACATCACCTCCTGGGCTGGTTCTATGACTTTGACTACACTAGATACCTCATATAAGTGGAATCATGCAGTATTTGTCTTTTTATGACTAGCTTATTTGACTTAGCATGATATCCTCCAGATTCAGCCATGTTGCCATATTTGACAGGATTTTGTTTTCATGTCTAAATAATATTCCATTTTATGTATGTGCATTTTACTTATCTATTCATCCTTTGATGGATATATACGTTCCTTTTACAGTTGGGCTCCTGTGAATAATGCTGCAATAAGTATGGGAGTGCAAGAATGTTTTTGAGATTGTTATTTCAATTCTTTTGGATAAATACCCAGATCTGATATTGGTGGGTCATAATGTTCCTATGTTTTTTTTTTAACATTGTGAGGAACTTTCATACCATTTTCCACAGTAGCTGCATTGAAATTTCTACCAGCACTGTGCAGTGTTCCAATTTTTCCACATCTTCACCAATACTTGTTATTTTTTGTTTTTTCATAATTGCCATCCTAACAGGTGTAGAGCATTATCTCACTGGTTTTGATTTGTATTTTCCTTCTGCCATTAATTTAGTTTTGTTTTATGTTTGGCAAACAATTTGTATAATTTCAGTCTTAAGTTTGTTTTGTGACCTAATAAGTTATTTCTTTTGGAGAATTTCTTTATGTACTTGGGAAGAATGTGTATTATATTGCTGTTAGGTGGAATGTTTCCTTAAATCCATTTGGTTTACAGTGTTATTGAAGTTCTCTAATTTCCTACTGATCTTTTGTCTATATTTTTTGCTGTTATTGAAAGAGGGATATTAAAGTCTCTTACTATTATTGTGTTGCTCTGTATTTCTCCCTTCATTTCTGTCAAACTTTGCTTCATATGTTATGTACTGAGATGTTGGATGCCTATCTATACTAATTAAAGGGTAATATGCTAATTAGGCCGGGTCAACTGGACATCTTTTGGACGTCCGATTTCCTTCCAGACAGTTAGGGGGTGACCAAGCTGGCAAGTTGAGTTGTTAGGGGTGATCCGGCAGGCAGGCAGGGGACCAGTTAGGGGGGAACCAGGGTGGTGGGTCAGTTAGGGGCGACCAGGCTGGCTGGGGGGGCAGTTAGGGACCAGTAAGGGGTGACCAGGTCGTCAGGGGAGAGCAGTTAGGGGGATCAGGCCGGCAGGGGAGAGGAGTTAGTGGTGATCAGGCAGGCAAGTAGGCAGGCAGGTGAGTGGTTAGGAGCCAAAGGTCCCAGATTGCAAGGGGGTTTATCATTATATTAGGGACCCATTGCACAAATTTGTGCACCTTGAAAGGAATTGTGGGCCATGAGACTGTAGTGGGCACAGGGTTGGGTCTTGGTCCATCCTCCATGCCCCTGCCCATCCCTCCCACAGCAGCCCCCAGTCCCATTTTTTGCCGGCAGCCCCTCTCCTGCCACTGCCACTTGCACCTGCTGATGGTGCAGAGCAATTGGGGCTGGCGTCTTCAGTGGGTGCCAGTGGTAGCTGCTGCTCTGATCACCCCCCTCAGGAAGAGGGGGAGGTAGAGAAGCCCTCAGGAGCAATTGGGGCTGGTAGCTGCCACTTGCTCCTGATGACGGTGCTGAGTGATCAGGACTGGCACCGGGTTCTGGCAGTAAGTGTGAGCAGCAGCTCTGGCACTGGCTGCAGGTTCAAGTGGCCTGGCACCGGCAGCAGGTATGAGCTCCGGGCAGGACTGCGGCGTGCAGGAGCAAAGAATTTTCAGTAACTGCCAGAAGCTCGAACTGATGACAGTGACCAGTATCCCACCTTGGTCTGGCACCCCTGCTCACCTGTTCCACTATCACACCATGGCCGCAACCCTCCAGGTTCCATGCTCTGCCGCCTCCTGGTGCTCAGCACACATCATAGCGACTGGTTTTTCAGTTGTTCCACTGCTTGGTCTATTTTCATATTAGGGTTTTATATCTGATATTTAAAAAGCCTGTGGTTGTCACGCCATCACGCCATAATGACTGATCAGCAGAGGCTGCATGTGTGGCGAGGTGCATGCAGGTGGGTGGGGACTTGACTCTGGAGGACTTGACTGGAGGCGCCGGTGGGTTTCTGGGTCCTGCCTCCCATGGATGCAACAGCAGCGGCACCTGCCGTACTCTTTCTGGGTCCCACCAAGCTGCAGGACTCTGGGTCCTTGGTCTCGTGCACTGAGACCCTAGTATATAGATAATATATAAATATTTTGTGTCTTAAATTTTTTAGAGTTAATGTGTATTTGTTCTGATGTGGTTACCACTTACATGGAATATCTTTTTCTATACTTTTACTTTTAGCCTGTGTGTCTTTTTAAAAAAATTATTTTTGAAAATATTACATATAGCTCCCTTTCACATCCCCCCCCCCCCCTTTTGACTTCTTCTCACCCTTCCGTGCCTCAGATTCCAGGTCTTTTCTACCCTATTGTCTGTCCTTGGGTTATGCATATTTGCATACAAGTTCTCTTCCTACCCTTGCCTTCCCTCTGAGATTCCACTGTCTGTACCATGCTTCTATGTCTTTGAATCTATTTTGTTCATCTATTTTGTTCATTAGGTTCCACATATGAGTGAGATCATGTGGTCCTTATTTTTCTCTTTTTAAAAAAATAAATCTTTATTGCTCAGATTATTACAATTGTTTCTCCTTTTTCTCCCCCGTATCTATCTCCCTTCCACCTAGTTCCCACCCCATCCTCTGCCCTTACCTCCCCCCCCAATGTCCTCATCCATAGGTTATAAGATTTTAATCCAGTCTCTTTCTGCACCCCCACACCCCTTTCACCCTGATAATTATCAGTCAACTCCCTTTCTTTGCCCCTGATTCTATTATATTCACCAGTTTATTCTATTCCTCAGACTTTTAATTCACTTGATCTTCTTCCTCTTCTTAAGTACCGTATTTGCCGGCGTATAAGACGATTTTTTGGCCCTGAAAAATACCGTATTTGCCGGCGTATAAGAGACTGGGCGTATAAGACGACCCCCTAACATTTCCACTCAAAATACAGAGTTTGTTATATACTCGCCGTATAAGACTACCCCCCACTTGGAGGCATATTTTTCAGGGCCAAAAAGTCGTCTTATACGCCGGCAAATACGGTAATACCTTTCAGCATTTCATATAATACTGGTTTGGTGATGATGAACTCCTTTAACTTTTTCTTATCTGTGAAGCTCTTTATCTACCCTTCAATTATGAATGATAACTTTGCTGGGTACAGTAATCTTGGTTGTAGGTTCTCGCTATTCATCACTTTGAATATTTCTTGCCACTCTCTTCTGGCCTGCATGGTTTCTGTTGAGAAATCAGCTGATAGTCGTATGGGTGCTCCCTTATAGGTAACCAACTGCTTTTCTCTTGCTGCTTGTAAGATCTTCTTTTTGTCTTTTGCCCTTGGCATAATGATTACGATGATTACGATGTGTCTCAGAGTATTTCTTTTTGGATTCCTCTTGTTTGGGGTCCTGTATGCTTCCTATACTTGTAAGTCTATTTCTTTCACCAGGTGAGGGAAGTTTTCTGGTATTATTTCTTCAAATATGTTTTCAGTATTTTGCACTCCCTCTTCTTCTGGCACCCCCATAATTCTGATATTGGTGCACTTGAAGTTGTCCCAGAGGCTCCTTACACTATCTTCAACTTTCTGGATTCTCTTTTCTTCTTGCTTCTCCAGAGGAGTGTCTTTTGGCTCTTTGACCTGATTCTTGTGTTCCTCCATTCTGCTGTTGGATCTCTGCATAATATTTTCCAATTTAGTCAGTTTATGTATGCTTTTTAGTTGGGTCTCATGAAGTTTATTGACCTTTTCTAGGATATTCTTCCATAACCTTAGAACTGTAGTTCTGAACTCTATATCGTCCATCTCTTTCGTTTGAGATCTATTTCCTTTTCTCGGCATTTTTGCTGTTTTTCAGAGTTGGTAGGATAGCTTTGTGTGTTTGGTGTCCTATATAGCACAGTGCGTCAGCCTCCTCAGTTACCTGAGGTAGACACTCTTGGTGATCCCCTTTGTGGACTGCGTGCACAGCCTTGTTGTAGCTAAGTCTTTATTGTTGTGAATTGACCTTCAGGCCAATTGGATGTGGGTATCAGCTGTGTCTACTCTGGGATAACTTCTGCATTGGAGACAGTCTTATAGGATCAGACTTGAAAAACTGCAGAAGCCTCTGCTCAGCTTGGATGGGGCGGAGTCTCAGGGCTGAACTGACAGTCTTGGCTTCCGCCCTGCCCTTGTGCACTCGCCTGAGTTTCCGCCTGACCTCGGCCTTCTGGGGCTTCCCTGAGTTTCCGCCTGACTGTCCCAAGAGCGTGGGTGCCCCAGGGGCTCGCCTGGACGTGGGCTGGTCTCTGTAGTCTGGAGCTTCTGACTCCTTCCGCTGCGGAGAGGCGGCAACAACCTCCGTGGTCAGACCTCTGTGCATACTCACTTGCATGTGACTGTAGACTCTGCCGCTGCAGCTCCCGGCTCCCCAGTCTCTCAGTCTCTGAGTCTCTGGGTGCCATTCTCTACAGTCCAGACTCCACCCGTATGAGCCTGGGTGCACGGGGTTTCGGCCGGGGTTGGGGTTCAGTACAGTCGGAAAGGGTTCCGTGCAATTGGGAATTCCTCCCCGCACATTCAGCTGCAGTTCTTCTCTGTGTGCGAGCATCTCCCTATGTCAGCGCTTTGAGACTCCCAGTCCGATCCACGAGCCCCTCTCCTTTTTTTCTAGTTGTAGATATCCCACTCTGCCAGCTTTCCTGTGGCTTTGATGTAGTCCTTTTTGATTTTAGTTGTGTGTTTTTTTTTTAAATTGTTGCTGAGGCGGCAGCCTAGGAGACCACCTAGGCCGCCATCTTGGTTCTTCTCCCCCTTATTTTTCTCTTATGTAGCTTATGTATCTTTAAGTCTAAAGTAAGTCTTTTGTAGACAGCATAATTGAATTTTGTTTTTCTTAAATCCATTCAGCCACTATTTTGATTGGAGAACTTTAAAGTTTAAAAGAATTATTGATAAATAAGGACTTGACTATTAATGTATTTCAATTAAATATTTCTAGTTATAGTTATTATTTATGCTTTCATTTTTCACTTCTAGGTAAAGTGGGTTTTGTACCACTTTTAGAGTATTATAATATTCTTTATTTGTCTGTATACATGGTGGGGCAAATGTAGGTTTACAGTTGTTCGTATGGAAAATAATACAATAACTAAAAATAACAATACAAGAATAAAATTTGTGTTTCATGTGCTCAGAACTGTTAACTTACTTTCATCCCACCCTGTATTTACCTTTACCAGCTGCTTTATAACTTCATATATTTTTGTGTTTCTGTTTAACTCTATTTTATTTCAACTAGAATAACATCCTTTCTCATATCTTGTAATGGTAGCTCTACATTGTTAAATTTCCTCAACATTTGTTTATCTGAAAGTCTTTATCTCTGTTTCATTTTTTGAAGGACATTTTTGGTGTATAGAGTATTTTTGTTTGGCCATTTTTTTCTTTTATGACTTTTAATATATCATTCCATACCCTTATGTTCTACAAAATCTCTGATGAGAAATCTATTAATAGTCTTATTGGGACTCCCTTTTATGTGATGAGTCATTTTCCTCTTTTTGCTTTCAAAATTCTGACATTGTCCTTGAGTATTGACAATTTAATTATAATCTGTCTTGCTGGGGATTTCTTTGGATTCATCTCTTTTAGTCTGTTTGAGCTTCTTGGATCTGGTTATCCATTTTTCTTTCTCCAGATTTTGGAAGTTTCCAGCCACTATAATATTTATGTACCTTTCTCTCTCTTCATCCTGAGATGCCTATAATATGAAGAGCAAGCATGTCAAATTCAAAGGCCAACGTGGACTAAATAAACAATATTTAAGTTTATGTGGGCTGCAAAAAACACAAAAGTTTCAATTTTCATAGAAATGTAGGTTTATTTTGATAGAGACATGCTGAATACAAAGGGCTGACATAAATGAGTAATTGTTAACATAAAATAATAGAAGACTTTAATAAAAACTAATATTTTTTCTTGAACATTAACTTACCAGATACTGAATAACTGCATAAATTAATAACTGTAATGCAAATAATCCAATTTTTCTTGTTTTCTGAAAGCAAAATATTTCTTGTTGTGCACACCAAACAAGTCAGTACAAGACTAATGACGTGGCAATTGGCTGCTAAAATATTCACTGCTGGTATTAGTGAAGAGAAATGGTGTGCCTGCGCTTAAGGACAATGTCAGGTAGCTTGTCCCTTTCCTGGGCCACAGGTACAGACGCAGATGCTGGTGCCCAGGACCTTGGAGACTCTGGTGCATGTGGATTGTCCCTCTCCTGGGCCACAGGCACAGTTGTTGGCACCTGGGACTGTGGGGCGTGTGGTTTGTCCCTCTCCTGTGGAAAGGGAGATAAAGTTATGATAGTTTATCTTCCTTTCCATAGGTTTCTTGTGGGTTTGTGTCTCTGCTGCTCCCCCCCCCCCCCATCCCCCAGCATGCTCTGCACCTCTGCTGAGGATCTTGGGGCTGCTGGGTGCTGGGACTGTGAGTTTGTGTCTCCAATTCATCCCTCAGCCGCTCTAGCGGCTGCCATGGCAGGGCTTGGGCTGCTGGGTGCTGGCCTCCCTGTGTGTTTTTGTCTCCAATGCAGCCCCAGTGCCACGGTGGTGGGCCTTGGAGCTGCTGGGTGCCGGGCCTGCAGGTTTGTGTCTCCAATGCGGTCTCCAGCAGCCACAGTACCACCGTGGCAGAGCTTGGGACTACTGGGTACCGGCCTCCCTGCGTGTTTTTGTCTCCTATCCAGCCCCCAGCAGCCCCAGCACCATGGTGGCAGGCCTTGGGGCTGCTGTGTGCTGGGTCTGTGGGTCTGTGTCTCCGATCCTGCCCCAGTTGCCACAGCGCCGCCATGGCGGGACTTGGGACTGCTGGGTGCTGGCCTCCCTGTGTGTTTGTGTTTCTGACCTGGCCCCCAGCAGCACCAGTGCCACTGTGGCAGGGCTTGGGGCTGCTGGGTGATGGCCTACCTGCGTCTTTGTATCTCAGATCTGGCCCCCAGTAGCCCCAGTGCCATGGTGGCAGGCCTTAGGGTTGCTGGGTGCTGGGCCTATGGGTTTGTGTCTCTGATTCGGCCCCAGCATTGCCTGGATGTTATGGGCATTTCCATCTTTGTTGGGTTAATTTGCATACTCAGTCCTGATTGGCTGGTAGCTTAGTGGAGTGATGGTCAATTTGCATGTTTCTCTTTTATTATAGTGTAGATAAGTGTTTTAGCCATTGTATGAATTATGGTCATATGGAATTTTCAAAGTGCTGTTGAAAAGAAGATATGTTTAGAAAAAAATGGATAGATTTTCAGGGCTCAAGTACATAAATGACATAAGTGAGAGTCAAATTAAGACATTTTTGTGTATGTTTGAGAGGGTGAGATATTTTTTGAAAGGGTTACATTTTTCATTTGAAAAGCTAATGTAATTATTTTTGGCAATAATTGTTTTACCAGAAATACATTTGCATTTTATATCATGTCTCTGTTTATTAACCATGGGGAGATAATAAAATAAAGGTTAACAACCTTCTCAGTTTGAGGGCCATTAACAGTACTGAACTGACAAAGAATAGGTGGATATATTCACATGGCCAATAGACATATGTAAAGATGCTTACACCAGTAGTTATCTGAGAGATGCAAATTAAAACATCAATGAGATATCATCTCATGCCTGTCAGTGGTTGTCATCAATAAATCAAACAGCAAGTTCTTTGGGGGGGGGTGTGGAAAAAAGGGAACCCTCATGCATTGTTGGTGGGAATGCAGACTGGCATGGCCACAATGGAAAACATTATGGAGTTTTCTCATAAAATTAAAAATAGGACTATCATTTGACCCAGTGATTCTATTTCTGGGACTATATACTCAGAATCTTGAAACACTAGTCAGAAAGAATATATGTACCCTGTGTAAACTGCCCAAGCAGCAGTAGGTATATTTACACAATGGAATACTACCCGGCGGTGAAAGAAGGAACTCTTACTTTTGTGATTGCATGGGTAGGTAGACCTGGAGATTATTAGGGCTAAGTAAAATAAGCCAGTCAGAGAAAGACAAATACTGTATGATCTCACTTATATGTGTAATCTAATGAACAAAATAAACTGATGAACAAAATAGTATCGGATGCACGGAAACTTGGAAAAGACTTACAGCTCTCAAGTCGAGGGCACTGGATGAAAAAAGTTGGGTTACCCAAAGGACATATATGCGTAACCCTTAGACTCAGATAAGAGTGTGGTGCTGGCCAGTTGGAAGGGGGTCAGGGAAGGAGGACATCTGTAATAATGTCAACAATAAAAATAAATTAAGGCAGATAGAAGAGAAAGAGAAATCTACCAATACATGAGAAGATAATTTTTATCTCTTTAACCTGTGCAGTAGTAATCTTAAGGCCTTTAAAAATTATAATAGACAAGATGTTTGTGTGTTTTCATGTTTCTCTTCTATTAGATTTTATTTCATATTTCTCTTTTATTATATAATTTTATCATATTATAGTATGTGTGCAGGTTACTGTAGCATAAGATAGACTGTGAAGTATTAAAAAATACTTGTTTCTAAATGTTTAAATTGTAGGCAAAATAAGAAATGATCAGTTGTATAAAATCAACTATATTAAAGAGTAAAGCAAAATTGTACACACATGAAAAGCATTAATTAATTTTAATATGCTTGGTATCATTTTCAACTAGGCTCTCCAGGCATGGCCGCTGATCGAAAAGAGGACATGTTGGCATGGTCATGCAGGAGGAGGACTCCACACAGACCCGAAAGAAGGGGTAAGACCTAATAACAAGTAAATGGAAGTTCTTTTAGATGACTGTGTTTGGATAGTAAGTATGTCAAAGATTATCATATTCCAGAGTATTTTGATTTTTGTTTTCTTTTTTAAAAAAATTATCTTTTTATTTGTTTGTTTTATTATCTTAAGTTTTACATATGTCTCTTTTTTCCCCAACTGACTCCCCCCAACCCTTCCCACCCAGGGCAGGCCCCTACCTCCATGCATACAAGTCCATTACTCTCAGCCCCTCCACCCATCTCCCCGCCATTTGTCTCTGGATCTATTTTTGTTCAAGACATTATGTTGATCATTATATCCTACATATGAGTGAGATCATGTGATATTTATCTTCCTCCAACTGGCTTATTTCACTTAGCATAATGCTCTCCAGTTCTATCCATGTTGTTGCAAATGGTAAAAGTTCCTTTTTTTTTTTTTAATAGTGGTGTGGTATTCCATTCTGCAAATGTATCATAGTTTTTTTAATCCACTCATCTGCTGATAGGCACTTAGGTTGTTTCTTAATCTTAGCTATTGTAAATTGTGCTGCTATGACCATAGTGTTGCGTATATCCTTTCAAATTTGTGTTTCTGGTTTCTTGGGATATAGTCCTAGAAGTGGGATTATTGGGTCAAATGGCAGTTCCATTTTACTATTTGAGGAAACTCCATACTGTCTTCCACAGTGGCTGCATTCCTACGAGCAGTGAAGGAGGGTTCCTTTTTCTCCACATCCTTGTCAGCACTTGTTGTTTGTTGATGATAGCCATTTTGATAGGTGTGAGGTGGTACCTCATTGTGGTTTTCATTTGTATCTCTCGGATGATTAGTGACTTTGAGCATGGCTTCATATGTCTCTCCACCTTCTGTATGTCCTCTTTCGAAAACTGTCTACTTAGGTCCTTTGCCCATTTTATAATTGGATTTTTTATCTTCCTTTTGTTAAGTTGTATGAGTTTTCTGTAAAATTTGGAGATTAAATCTTTATATGAAATAGCCTTGGCAAGTATGTTCTCCCATGCAGTTGGCTTTCTTGTTGTTTTGTTGATGGTTTCTTTTGCTGTGTAGAAGTTTTTTATTTTGATGTAACTCCATTTGTTTATTTTCTCCTTAGTCTCCATTACCCTAAGAGCTGCTTTGGTAAATATATTGCTACAGCATATGTCTGCTATTTTGCTGCCTATGGAGTCTTGTAGGATTTTTATTTAAGTCCTTTAGCCATTTTGAGTTTGTTTTTGTGTATGTTGTAAGTTGGTAGTCTAGTTTCATTTTTTTGCATGTATCTGACCAAATCTTCTAGCACCATTTATTGAAGAGACTGTCTTGACTCCATTGTATGCCCTTGCCTTCTTTGTCAAATATTAATTGAGCATAATGGCTTGGTTCGATTTCTGGGTTCACTGTTCTATTCCATTATTCTATATGTCTGTCCTTATGCCACTACCAGGCAGTTTTGAGAACCATGGCTTG